>JBBPUO010000045.1:43839-90040 GCA_038094755.1 Caloboletus firmus | reverse complement strand
ATTTGACCAATCTGTCAGGAAGCACAACGTGATTTTTCTTCATGGAATGCAATCCAACGATGAGGATGTTGCACTCACCGGTAAGCCGAGAACGTCGCGAGGGTAGTCCCGATGAGAAATAACTTGTCGGATTGTTCAATATCGCGGTAGCTGACAAGCCAGAGAGAATGACGTGAGTGGTCTTGATACTGAGAAGCACGGAGAACCTACGAGCGTTTCTTGATAGTTTCAGGTATCGATTCGCCGAAGAAAATGACTTCTGGTTTTTGCTTGAAAAAGGCGTCAGAGAGGGAACACTGACGCCGCATCGCGGTTCGGAAAGCAGAGGGTCTCGTACGTTTGTGTTATGTCGGCCCTGTGTCAGACATTCTAGGCATCCTGGGACCACGAAATCGTCATACGAAACGCCTTCTAACTCGACCTGTGTCCACCCTATTAGTACGAGTGTCGTTTTGCGAACCTGGTTTCAACACGAACATCACCGTCCGGATTGGTCCGAGGTTTCTTCCCAGTCGCCTCGAGGTCGTCGACGAAGGCCTTCCACTTGGGATTGCAGGCGGACAACCGGTCCTGAAATACGTCTCTACTGACGACATGACCAAATTGACAGTGTACTCTCTACTCGCCCGTCAGAAATTCTTTCAGGCACACGGGGCAGGTGTGTGGACCGGAATACTGACGTGTAGCGTTCCGTGAAGCTCTAGGATGCGTTCGTCGATGCGCGTATCGTCCCAGAGATGGGTAATGGCTTTGCGGTGGAGGCCGTCCACGTTTTGGGTGACGATGTTGCTGATGTGACCGGTGTACTGGAGAGCTGCGAGGGCGTAGTGGGTGGTATTCGGTTGCGTGTCTCGGACGGGTGGATAGCCGAGGTATGAACGAAGCCTGCGACGAGGCGTTGTTTACTACGAGACGCGCGTTGTTTCGTGGTATGCGTACCAGTAACGCTGCCTGGACTTGTAGTAGGATGTGAGTGACGCCTCGAGACGCAGGACGGTGGAGAGAAATACGCGCCTAAACGCACGTCCTTTGGAATTATCCGCAATGAGGTCACGATACTGTTAGAATTTCGTCAGACTTCAAGTCCGGAAATGCCGAACGGGCTCAGGCTGGTCGACGTACAAAGATTGGCCTTGGTTTGATGATGATAATGATAATGATGAGAATGCACTACGATTTTTTGACGCACCTGTAATTCGGGTTCATGTACCGCCCGTCTTTCCCCCGGTAAGCCCTGATGCCAGAGTCGACACTGACGCCTGCACCTGTCAACAGTGTGACATTCCCCGAGGCGAGGAAAGATGCTATGCGCTCTATCGCCGCAGCGGGTGAGATGGGATTGGTCTGTGCCCGGGAGATGACATGAGGAATCGTAGGGACAGAAACTCGCATTCAAAGACTCTGATGTGGCCGTCGCGTATAAATGTCCAGCAGACGTCCGGCTCTGCTCAGAGAGGTTCGGTCCGGTCCGAGAACTCATAACCGGTCCGCGGGTGGCCGGGAGCAATCGCACGGTCTTAATATGAACGTTTCGCGAGGACCTCCTGCTGCATTGCAGACGCCAGGCTTTGCCCACTACTCTGTTGCGTGGTCCCCGTTCCACAACACGCGCATCGCACTTGCATCTGCTGCCAATTTCGGTCTGGTGGGCAACGGTCGCCTGCATATCGTCTCGCTCGTCCCAGCACCGGGTGGCGCAAGCGGGATCGAGATCGAGAAGTAGTCAGTACCCATGCTTCTCTCTCAATGATGCATTGCTTTAAAGTGGCCAGCTACGAATCACAGGATGCGCTTTACGATATTGCCTGGTCTGAGATCCATGAAAATCAGATCGTGGCAGGTTCGGGAGACGGTTCCATCAAGCTGTGGGACGTCATGCTGAATGTGAGTTTTCCTCGTGCTTTTGACCTGTGTATGTATGGCCAATAGCAGAGTGACAAAGTCCCTGTAGGACTTTCCCATTCGTGCTTGGCACGAACACGCAAGGGAAGTCTTTTCTGTAGATTGGTCCAATCTCAAGAAGGATACGTTTCTTTCATCATCTTGGGACGGCAACGTCAAAGTCGTAAGTGGTCCATCAGATCGGTCCGCCCGCCCACTTCACTCTAACGCATATATAAAAGTGGACGCCGGAGCGACCTCGCTCTGTAGCAACTCTGAAAGCGCACTTGTCTTGCGTATATCAAGCACTCTTCTCGCCACATCAACCAGACGTTATCGCTACGTGTTCGACAGATGGCACAATCAAAATATTCGATTTACGAACGCCAGCCTACGCGTCCGGTCCCGCATCCAATTCGTTTACCAATCCCGTGTCAGCCGCCGTTCTCACCATCCCAGCCTCGGGTACAGAATTGCTCTCCATAGATTGGAACAAATACCGTCCGCTTGTGATTGCTAGCGCAGGGGTGGACAAAGCGGTCAAGGTTTGGGACTGTCGCATGGTGAGCACAGTCCCTCCGACGAGCCAGTCCGTTGGCGGCGTGTGTGAGATACAGTTTCCGGGTCATGAATACGCTGTTCGGAAGGTTCAGTGGAGTCCTCATAGGGCAGATATCCTTGCAACGGCAAGCTATGATATGACGTGTCGGATGTACGTCTCGTGTCCTCTAACATCCGCGAATGCATGGGTTGACGAATCCCTCTTTTATTTTGCAGCTGGTGTACGAGCCCCGTGCAGGGGGGATCAAACCTACTGTATATACACGATCCTCATACCGAGTTCGTGGCCGGGTGTGGTTGGTCGTTGTATGACGAGGGTCTTCTGGCAAGCTGTGGTTGGGATGGACGGCTGAACGTCTTTCGAGCATGACACGAACAGATATTTAATGTATGAATCTGTCTGTTTCCAAGCGTCCGAGCGGTTCCGTATCAGCGAAATAATTTTCCACCGGATTCAGAATGCTGGAACAACTCATAATGCCGACAGTGAGCGCTGAAACAGTTTCATCAACGATCTATCACCAACAAACAAACACGTCAACTTATTGTTTGTCGAATCCCAATGACCATAGTTATGGATCCACGCAATGCCACGACACATCCGGAAGACGTTCCCGAAGATATTCTCTATGCATCCCTCCAGAGCCTCTACGGCTTCAGTCCGATCACGTTCTCCACCGCCGGTTCCGTCTTCACGTACTCAATAAAGCCTGGATGGGTCCCCCATCCACTGCCAGTGGAGCAGATCGAGCTCACCATACCCGACACCGAACCATCCAACTGGTTATTACATGCATCCTCCATCTGGGTATCGTCCCTCTTCATCGCAGACCATCTCGAGGAATTACAAATGGATGTGATGACTGGCACGGAGGGCCCAGAGGGCACAGCGGCCGTGCATGTCCTAGAGCTTGGCGCTGGCGCCGGCCTCCCATCGATTCTCCTCGCAATCATGTACCAGAACATCGTGTCCGTCACCGTCACCGACTATCCAGACGATCGCCTTATAGGAACCTTGTCTGATAACGTCCGTCGAAACAGGGTTTCGGAACGATGCCGTGTTGTTCCTTATGCGTGGGGCACAGATACAGCAGCACTAATGGGGCATCGCAGTGGGGATGCATGCCGCGATGCACAGTTTGATATCATCTTGGCTGCGGATACGTTGTGGAATTCGGAGCTTCATGCACCCTTCCTCGACACGCTCTGCCTGTGTCTCAAGCGCGGCCCCGATTCGCGTATTCATTTGGTGACAGGACTGCACACGGGGAGATATACCATTCAATCATTTCTAGATGGCACAAAGTTACGGGGACTCGTTCTTCAAAGCGCGACAGAGAGAGAAGTTGGCGGGATGCAATGTAGACCCTGGGACGTGTCTCGTGCAGAAGGTGAGGACGAACAAGAAAGACGGAGATGGGTCGTTTGGATGATTCTAAGATGGGGGGATTTGGGAGACGTGTTGTAAGTGACTATTGTCATGTGCATTGAATGGAAAGCTCTTTGAGAACATCATCGCCGTTTGGTAGATCTCATCCAGCTGGTCATTTATATCGTAACACACCTAGACAGCAGTAGAATCGTAAGTCTCTCATGTACTCCCTCGTATTTCCTTGCCAAAAGTCAGGATACGGATGAGGCACTGTCCTTCGCGTTCCTTGAGCTCATAATTAGTGACTAATATAACGAGGACCGAGGATGAGGACGTACATCATATAGTACGAGGCTATCCTCAGTAGTGTCCATCCAAGTTATGTCGATAGTATCTACGGTGCTCGTTCTAACATAGCGGGAGCCGCGGTGCGCAAAGACGGTACTGAGCGCTGTCAAGGTATCCCGCCATCTCCACGGTGGATTGGTGCGCGAGAGCGACCACAGGAAGCTCGCCATCCAAGGATTCAAATCCAGGACATGCACCCGAGCCGTCGAGTCGACAGTGGTGGCGACAGTGTCCTTAAGGTTCTCGAAGAACGTGAGTCGCCTACCGCATACTTGAACCGCGTCCGCGCGGTCGGGTAAATTAAGCACCATGCAGTGGTGCTGCCAGTCTTCCCAACGCACGATATCGAACCTCTCTTCCACAAGTGTGAACTTGGACTGGTCGAATACGATGACGATCTTGCGGGAACAACCACTTGGGATGGAGTGTGGCTGAAACTCCAAGAGAACCGCAGTCAAGCGGCAGGAAGGATCATTGTGAAACAGGGTTCCGGGAAGTGGAGATGTGTTCAAGGAGTGATTGGGGCAGAGCTGCACAAAAGACACACCGCTCCAGGCTTCTGCGAATTCGTACGATCTTGAACCCGGGAAGTCGTGATTGGCCGCCCTGTAGATCTCCTGGATGGTGATCTGAGGGGGACGTTTCCCCTTTTCACTGGCATAGAGACCGTCTGACCGTCTTTCCCACGTCGTACTATCATCAGATTCGTCGTCATCTGGATGGGAGGCGACGATGAGACGAGATTCGTCGATGAAATCAAACGAGAGCAGGTCGCCTGTGAACTAGCAGATGGGAGATCGATTTAACCAGGTCAGCTCTCATGAGATAGAGCACTCACAGTGCGAACGGGGCTGCCCCCACGACACCAATTGAAAACGACCAGCTCTGTGGTCCCTTCTCCGCTCTCCAGTTCCAAACGAACAGATACGGCGACGAGGCTCCCGCAGATTCGTACACGTTCGATCGAAAGTCGTTGACCAGGTGGGAAATCACCCCACCAATCCGTTTGGAAACTCAATCTCGGTTGTGCAGCTCGCGGGTTGTCTTGACAAACGTAAAGATCACGAATATGTAACATAACTGCTATGGCGGAGCTCCTGTAGAACAAAAATCGATCAGAATGAGAAGAAAACTGGCACGAATGACCCACTGTTGCGGGGGGGAGAAGAGCTGCGCCAGGACCATCAATTCTTGGGAAGCATCGATGGCTACCTTTCGTATTTCGAAAGGCACATTATGTTGATAATAGGGTAGTCTAGACTTGGGTGCCGTCCTGAAGGAGCGCAGCTGATAAACGTGCAGTATCCATTCGAAACCATTATTAAGGGGGCTCTGGCTGGCATGAAAGAGGTAATTGCCAGAAACGCCCATGATTGTCGGTGGGATGATGCAAAGCTTGTCTTCGGCGCTCGGACTTAAGGTCGGCCATCCTCGTTTATGGCCAAGAAGGGAGAGAAGCCGAGCCTTCGGGGCATAATCGCTAGCAGGACCATCCCGCATACCGCACAGCGCGAGTTCATAATGGTAACGTAGAGTCGTCGAGTGCGTAACGATATCGTATATAACTTTAGAGGCCTTGATGATAAGAGGGTTAAGCGTTGAACTCGGCAGGCGACAGAGGATGGTCACATACCAAGCAGAAATGGAATAATGATAAAGGATCAAGCTCTTCTAAGATAATTAGTATGATGTCGCTAGAGAGTGTGAAGAAAGGCATGACCAGCACGCCGACACTGAGTGGTGAGATTGTGTCACCACTTGTGCACCAATTTATATGTCGGGCATCCGCCAGGGTTGTTGACGCCATTGAACCCAAAGACAAAAGCGTCGGGCCCGCCTCACTTCACCGTCGACAAGGACTAAGCGGAGAACTGTTGGGAACACTTCAAACTTCGCGAGAATTTTCATGTACACGACATGAATACGTAGCCCCAAAGTTGGCTCGGGGGGAAGCGAACCATGTCCCCGGGGCCAGGTTACCTCGAGCGTAAAGACAATACTGACATAAAGAACGGGACCGAAAACATCTTTTTGTAGTCTCGCCATGTCAACGCATCTCCTGTGAATAGATTTTTAGAGGAATAATCTGTTGGCCGTCCGTGTTACTCACCGAAGCTTGTGCGACAATAAGGTCAGCCATATTGGGAAGGACTCAGCTTCCGAGCATCATGATGGAATGGCAGCTGGGCTCAGAAAAGTTAGTTCAGAGTTCTGTGCCTACAGCGGGATACGTGCCAGGTCACTAGATCCGTTTGGCAGCGTCACCGCATACCAATCCGATATTACCTCAAGCACACTCGAGGAGTTCGTCGTAACTGCCAGGTTCTAGCTGCTTACTAATCCACTCTACTTGTCCTCCACATCCATGGTCACTGCGTTACACCCTGTGAAGTCAACGTGAAACTGCCACAGCCATGGTCTGCAAAAAGTGCGAATCGGTAAGTCCTATTACGCACACCAGATCCGTTAGTTAGCTGACTCCTCTGTAGAAACTCTCGAAAGTTGCCGCTCCAGACCCGTTCACTTCCACGTCCAGCGGTATCAAGGAGGGCTCGAGAAAAATTGGGGAGAACAA
This sequence comes from Caloboletus firmus, assembly GCA_038094755.1. NCBI lineage: Eukaryota > Fungi > Basidiomycota > Agaricomycetes > Boletales > Boletaceae > Caloboletus > Caloboletus firmus. The sequence goes on along the minus strand of JBBPUO010000045.1, from coordinate 83,303 downwards.
GCTCCTGACGCGGCCAGGGAGCTCAAAGAATAGGTTTCAGGTATGTTCTTATGTCGTAGCCGCTCTCAACTATTGATAGCCGATCCCGGTAAGCCTTATCAAGGGAAGTGCAAGGACTGTAAGCAGCCAACCACACAGAACAAGGCCAAATATTGCCATGGTACGTGTATCCCTTTTATGTCGTCAACGACGCTTCTGACTGTATCCGCTAGGTTGTGCTTATAAGAAGGGTCTCTGTTCAATATGTGGCAAGGCTATCCTAGACACGACGGGATACGTCATGTCTAGCAAGTAACCCCTTCCGTTCAGCGCATCGACACTCCATACCCTCTGTAGCATATATTCTTGTTCTAATTTATGCGGGAGAATCTGCACTTGGAGTTCCATGGTCGATCGGTGTGCACGACCAATCTTCAAGTGGCATTGCCTATGTATGTGTTTCTGATTGCTCCGAGGGCTTTTAAAGAGCAATTTGCTGGTAACATTCTAGTATGCTAGGTATATACTACAAGTTATTGTTATTAGTATCATGATCCGGTCTCTAAGCAACATCCTAAGCGTGTACTGGTATACAAGTTTCGTGAGTAGATGGAATACCGCTCAAATCACAAATATTATAGTTAGACACTTTCCTCTTCGTCCTTTGTTCATAGATCTCGACGTCGATAGTGTCCAGCGTCAGGAAGTCCCAGATTCTGACATGTTTCTCCTGTCCGTATCGCCTCAGCCGACCGACCGCTTGCGTCTCACAAGCGTCATAGATCTCTTGACTCGGTGCGAGAAGTGGCGAGAGGAATATGGCGTGGTTAGCCGAGGTGAGATTCGCACCGCTAGCGCTTTCGTCCATGACATTGAGGAGAAGCACCCGCTCTTCGCCGTCGTTGTTTTGGTATTTTTCTAGATTTTTACTCTTCTGTGATGCGGAGCCACGTATTTCGAGGAACTTGATCTTATGCACCTTGAGTGCGTTGGCAACTTTAACCATGAGATCCTGGAACTGAACAAAGATGAGCACACGTTCCTTCTTAGGGATCGTGTTTCTGCAGTAACAAAGTGTGAGTGAGTGTGGAGTGGAGCACGCAGCCAACGCACTTGATCAAATCGATGACCATTTCCAGTTTCTTTCCGAAGTGCTTGCCACGCCCATTGCGAGCTTCGTCATCGACACCAAGTGTCTCCCCCTTGACAATGTTCAGGATCCTTGCAGCGGCCATGCACTTTCCGGAGGCTGCGTAAACACACTCCTCACGATCCGCACTCTGTCTGACACACGTCATACAACCCACGTGCCCGCAAGACGAGAGAACGGCAACTTCGTCCATCGGAATTTCGTCTCTCCCGCATCCAGGACACGAGAGCTTTGGAGGTGTTTCTCGCTGCTTCTGCAGGTCACGGACGACGGTGAAGTACCGACGGGAACGTACTCGCCCGACAAGCTCCTTGGTCAGCTTGCGGATGTTGTGCGTCTTCTCGCGGTGGTCCCAGATGCGATCCTTGACAGTGCTCGACAGGCTTTCGTCTTTCCCTTTGGACTTGTTTTTCCAGTAACTCGCCGGCAGCGCGGCAACCCCAGCTTCGTCAAGAAGAGCTTGAACCATCTCCGTTGCTTCGTGATCCCCGACACCTTCCAGGCGGGTAACACGAGCATATTCCTGGAACATCGACTCCTCGTTAAGCTTGCCGATCTTCTTTTCACGCCCGACACCCTCCTTAAGTTCGGTAAGGAGCTCGTCTCTACAGCCATTCAATTGCTTCGTACGATCCTCGACAATGATTTCGCAAGCCTTCATGGCATTCTCTCTTGACTTGTCCTCGGAAGTATCCAGGTCGAAGTGGGAGCAACGTTTCAACAGTGCTTCCTCCGCGGTCCTAATAATGGCCGATAAGATACTCTTAAGAGGGAAGTTGTAAAAACGTACGTGCTGTCACCGAGTGCATTATTCAGGCGCTTTTCTCGGTCACTCTCCGTCTTCTTCGTTCGCTTTATGGTCATGTCTAGCGCACGCAAATGGTGTTCCAGCTCCAGATAGATCGCGCGTTCTGCAGCGGGGAGTATCACTTTTTGTACTTCGAACGAGCATGGAATCTCATCAATCTCGGCGATATTCTACAATACAACTTTAGTAAGCGATCTACTTGAGATGGGAGGAATAGTGCAAACCTGACGAACAAACATGTCCAAGAAAACTTGGCCAATGTGATGACGGCGGGCGTGCCATTCCTGCGTATGAACCTCGCGGAAGGAGTGGAAAGCTTCCACCTCTGAAAGATTGTCAGTCACATGGAAACGTAAGAAATGCTTAGAACACACTTGTCTGTTCCCTGATACGTTTCTTGATCATAGCTGACTGCCCCTCTCCGTCGTCGTCGATTCCCAAGTGAAGGTTCAGATGGGCCGCGATCGTCTTGACGGCGCCAAAGTCGTGGATGGGCGGCGTGCCAGACAATACCCAGCGACGATCCGCCGTGAGCTTCGTAACCATGGAATGTACCTTTCCGGTCAAATAGGTATACTCGTCGACGACAACACGGGCAAAATGGAAGATCTCCAAAGGCGGCGATTGCATTTTCGTCCAATCCTTCCTGACAGCGACGCTTTCAAGACGCCAAGGGTCGGTGTCCTCTCGGCGTTTCTGTTTCTTGGCTGGTGCGTCCTTGGTACTCACTGCCTTTCTCTTCTTTCCACCCGATTTTTCGGAGGAGGGCGAAGAGGGTGGCTCGTCGACGTCCATACTGTCGTCATCGGATTTCGGCGATCTTACATTGGATTTGGCCTTGCCTTTGTTTTTGGTCGTCTTCGCGTTGGCCTCGCGTTTCTGCGGTTTCTCCTCTTCGTCATCATCAAATATCTCGATCGTCGAGACCTCCTCCTCTGACGTAGGTGGGGGAGTAGGTTTGCCGTGGGATCTCTTAACGCCGGGCAGATCCTCATCCTCACTGGGGATATGCTCATCTTCTGGTTCGTCTGCTGCGCCACCATCCTCGTAATCACTGCCGGTATTACCGTCCGCGTCGTCGTCGGAATCAACAAAAATTGCTCTTCCAGCGCTCCCCCGCTTCGGCCTTGATACACGGGGTACAACAGCTTCCCCATCCGAGGTGTCATCTGTCTCTTCAACCTTCCTCTTCTTCAATTTCAAAGTATTGAGCACAACCTCGGGCGTCTTGCCTGTCTGCGTGGGCTTGGCAGGGAAATGAACTTTCGTGGAACTGGGCTCAGCCTTGGGTTTCGTCTCCTGGTCTTTCTTCCCTGCAGCGAGAGCGTAAGCCTTGCCCTTGAGGCGTTTCGGCGCTACGAAAATTTCAGACTCCAATTCCTCCTCTGAAAAGGATGTCAACCGCTACAACTCAGGCAGGACATGAAGGTAACTTACCCCGTCTGCGTGCCTCCCGTATCGCCTTCATGACACTATTAGGACCATTATTTTTCAGGTGCTCAACCTGCTTCTTCAAGGCTGCCAGACACATCTCGAGTCGAGCATTGAAATATCGACCATCTTGAGATGGAAGCGTGCCCCCAGCCGCAAAGGACTCAAGGTTCTCCAGGTAAACAGTACTCTGGAATAAATTCGACGCGACGATTACGAGATCGGCCTCCTGGACTTTCTCGATGGTCAACGGGTTGATATTAGTGGCGGTGGAGATGACTACCACCCTTTTGAAGCGGCCCGGCGCAAACTTTTCGGACTCTGATTTCCACTGTCGAGTGAGATGTGGTGGAACGATGACCAACGTAGCTTTAACAGGAACTTTGCCGAGAATGTCCTCCTTGCTCTCAAACTCCTTTCTGACCTTTTGATAGGAGCAATCGATGAGACCAAGGGTAATGGCAGTCTTGCCATATCCAACTTGGTCGGCTAGGACGCCACCCCTGACTTTGACAGGTCTCTCTGCGCGACCCTCTGCACGCCAACCCAGGGGCTCGAGAATTGCCTCCGAAATTTCTTCTTCAACAAATGGGGCAGCATCAAGGGCCTCCCGCTCGAGCATCCAGGTCAAGGAACGCAATTGCTCCTTACGAAGGTTGAGCTTGAAATTGGGCGGCTGACTGTGTTCTGGATCAGCCTTGTTACTCTTCAGCGTGAACGGCGGGAGTTGAAGCTTGACTGCAGGAGCAAAGTCGGTGTCCAAACGCCATGAAAATGAAGGTCGTTCCAGACGATTTTCCGAGGGAAGGCGGGACAGGGCACGGTGCAATAACGAAGCGATGTTGAGACCTACTTTGACCACACCAATGTTCTGTTCCAGACGTAGTTGAGTAGCGAATGGATTGGGACGAAGTTTCAAATCACGCTCGTATTGCCCAGCTTCTTGTGAATCCTCGATGGCAACAATTTTCTTTCCAGTCTTGTTCCATTTGATGGTGGGAGGCGTCGGGGCACACCGCTGACATTGGTGGAGATCTTTGGGTATGTCGGCTGTCTGCCACGTATGCAAATTGTCGTCGACGTGCCGAACACGTTCGAGCAGCCAAGCCAGTGACCTGAACGTCGTGCGCTCATTGAGCTTGTCGACTTCTCTCCATTCCTGACGCGGCCACTCGGGACCGGCATCATCGGGAAGAGGTACCGTGCAAGACAACAAAGCAATGGCTCTGGCGCAAGCGTCCGTGTTAACAGCCACTTCCAGCGAACCCCGAGGAACGGCGAAATGTGCCCCATTCAGCTGGGAAGACTACAAAATACATAACCTTAGTATAAGATAAACAAAGCTTGCGCAGGCTTACCTGGAGCGACACTTTGCCTGAAGACACCCATAACACGGGTGTATGGCATGTGACTGATTGATCTCCCTGAACATCCGACTGTCTCCACGAACCAGCAAGTTTGCAGACAATCGGCCGGAACTCGCCGTAGTCGTATCGTCGAATGGTAGTGGTGAAAACGAATGCGTCCTCTTTGGGGTCACCACACCGCGTGGGGTCGAGCATCATGAACAACGGTGGGAGCTCGATGTCCTCGGGAGTATGTTCGCGCTTGTGAAGAGCGCCGCAGGCTGTACCGCACTTGTCCAGGAGAGTATACGTCCCAGAAATGTCACGATCAAGTAAGGACACCTTGTCTGCTGGCACGGTAATTTTAAGGTGCGAATGGACACGAGCCTCCCTAAATTCTTCACCCAACAAGCCAAGCCGGGACCACCAGGAAGGCACAAGCGTCTTGCTCCCGGTCATAGTCACAGTGATCTTGCTGTTGGAGGGCAAAGCGAACTGCCAGTGACCCTGTAACAGGCCACCCTGGCATTTGAACCTAGCAACAGGAAGCTGTAGGAGACGACGGATCTCTGCATTCGCGGGTTCGCTCTCCAAAGGGATCGCATACAGTCGCCACTCCGTCTGCTTTGGGTCAAGGTACAACTCGAAAGAAGCTGATGTGGACTGGTAAACAGCAGACCAGACTTCTTGTCTCTTGAGCTCCACAAAACGCAATTCCGAGCTCGTGGCCCGGACAACTGCAGAACGCCAACTAACCCAACGTTTCTCGGATATAGTTACGTCAGAAGTGGATCGTAGACTGTCGAGGAGTTCTGCAGTGGTATCGGTGATGGACAAGCACATAGGAAGGATGGACTTGAGCTTCTTGACGAAAGTCCCAGCAGGAATACGCGCGACTGTCTGCACATCGAGCGGTCCGAAGTTGTGTTCGGGACGTCCAGCGCACTTCTTGCAGGAAGACGAACCGCAGTCCTGACAGCGAAGTAGCTCCCTTGTCGTGATATCCTTGCGACCCTCGCAGAGGCAGAGCCGTACACTTCGGGTCGCGTGCTCGAGAACGTCCTTCACTGAGTGCATCTTCACCGTGGATAGGTCCAACGGTTGCTCGGCCAACTGCTCAAGGCCAGAAATGCGATCTTCCACAGAAGATTCTGGTGTGGGATCGACGTCCATAGTATCCTGGTCTCCAACTTGGGATCCGACTTCCTTCTTCATCTCGTAAGTCTCCTTATCATCTCCCGCCTTCAGAAGCTTTTTGCCGACAACTAATGCAGCAAGTATACAAGATCCCACGACTGTTGAAGACATGGCATTACCAGCGAGATCGGCGAGTTCGTCCTCGCTTTCTCGTGTAAGAAGCAGCTTGTCCACAGGAAGTCCCTGCATAGCCAATGCCTCGACTCCGACCATGGGTCCACCGCGGTTGGTGATATAGGGGATCATGGACGGGGTAAGGCATGGGCATATACCCATCTTACTCGAGCCGGTAGAACGATCGACGTTTTGCGAGAGATTCCAGACAAGTCTGAGGTAGATGTCAGCATGGATTACACTACCAATGTATTGAGTTATTCACTCACGTTTTGTAGGATGGATCGATGCCGATCTTGGCGGAACGAAGGAGGTTGATGTCCATCAAATCCCAAACACGTTCAACTTGCCGTATTCCCCAATCTTGCCATGCGAAGTCAGGCATGCGACAAGCACCACCTTACATTCAAAGTTGAGGCAATAGATCGCAAACCAGTGCAAGAAGCTCACCTTCCTCCCAGTTAGTCAGGGGACGTTTCGGACCTAACAACTCCTCGAGCCTGGCACGCGCATGTCGGGATTCGCACCTCGTCCAATCAATTCGTCCAGAGCGCGAGTCCGACACACCTCCAGCCTGAACAAGCTTCTCTCTAGCTTGGTGAATGCGCACATCATCTGATGCGAGAAGAAATGCATCCAAAGTCGACGAAGCAGGACGCTTTAGTTTGCCTGTTACCCAGTCCTTCCACTTAGCTGGCAGCTTGGATGCCCGCAAGTCAACAGCGAGCAGATAGACACGGGTACGAGTGTGCGGAATATAGAATTGTTTTGTGTCCAATCGCATGAATTCGGCACTGTAATTCAGGCGCTCGAAATAACTCCTGACCCTGTCCCATGGCGCAGAACAGACGTTCTCCAGAATGACCAGAGGTGGTCGATGATTGTCGACCCAAGACATCATGCCGTGGAAGGTTCTCCCTGACTCTCCTCCTCCGTCGATTCCTTTTTTTGTGTTATTGAGATTAGAATAATCGACGCAAGACGTGCCCGCGACGAGCAAGTCAACGTCACCAGGGACAGGGGCTAATGCGCCATATGCAGTCGTACTACAGAGCGATGTCAGAATCCCGACAAGGTAATGACAAGAGCACGTACGCTTCAGTATCTCCGAGCTCGCATACATCGCGGAACAATAGGGGTGGTTTGAAATTGCGCTCGATGTACGCCTGCTTGAATGGCTCTATCTCGCATGAAAACACATGTTCAAACTCCAGCGAGATGTCATACTGCTCCTGAATGGACTGGCATATCAATTCCAGAGCAAGAAGAGGAGATTCTGTGCCAGAACACATGGTAGCGACGCGAAGCTTTCTACCTCTGACGCGCTCTGCGACATCCTTGATATCAGGAATGTGGGAGACAAGGTCAGAAAACATGGTGGGTATGTGGTGAAGAGGTGGAAGACTGGAAGATTCTATCCTGCCAGCTGTCTTGGAATACTGTGCTTGGGTGTCGCTCTCGTCCTCGACCTCGGATTCTGCATCGTCTTCGACCTCCTCAACGCTGGATTCGTCGTCAATTTTCTTTGCCGACTTCCCCGCTTTCTTGGCCGCGGATGTTGCAGGCTTCTTGTCGCCTCCACCAAAGAACGAAGAGATGGACTTTTGATCTTTAGGGAGCGATGTTGCCTTGGGCATTATGGAGTACAATCGATGGATGATGTCCAACACGAGGGCCACACGCGTCCCGAAGTCGCGTTTTATTCGAGTCACGTTCGCGCTTTGTCACGCCATTCCTATCAAGTCACGCCATTTTTAATGCAAGCTTATAACCACACCCGCAGTCGAAAATCAGGTTAATTCCATAGAATATTGTATCGAATGTACACGCAATGCAAGTGCCATTACGAACCTAGGGAAAGAGCACCTTCATATCGACTAGTCATTCCCAATACCGTGGAACCTTGCTATCGCTTTCCCCGCCGACCTCCAGAAAATCTGACGGACGCTCGCGCTTCAGATTTCGCCGTCTATTATTGAGCGGTAGTCGCTGATACGCTGAATCCTGACCAGCAGGTTGTTGATTTGTAAACGAGGCTGGCCACTGTGCGTCTGTTTGCTGGTACCCCGGCATGCCATAGCCCACCACACCAACGGCGTTCTGCATTTGTTGTTGTTGTTGTTGTTGTTGCTGCTGCTGCTGCTGTTGCTGCTGAAGGGTAGTCGCGACCGCAAGAGTTGCCGCGAGGGCCTGCGCTTGTTGGAGCTGCATCTGAAGTTGGTGATACTTCATCTCCGAAGAATGTCGCACATGGTCGGGTAATGAGGCGTTTTGCATCATTATAGATAACTGGTTGATCTGAGCCTGAAGCTGAGGAATGCTGTCGACTATCATCTGGGAAACGTCCATGCCGGCCTGTTGATCTGAATAGAAGTCGTCGATAGCAGAACCGTCCCCTTGAGGTATCTGTGGGGAGTTATTAGTGTCACGATCTCGGGTAGCAGCATGCACACTCTGTACCTGTTCACCCGCTACCGCACTGGTGCTCGTCACAGCTTCCTCATCGATCTCCCTTCTGCTCTGTTCAATCACCTTATCAATGTGATCGGCAACTTTTGTTCGCATAGGTTTATCTATGACCAACTTGTCAAGAGACGGGATCTTCTTGCCACACTTTGGACAAATAAAGTCGCGCTCAAGAAGATGAGTCTGGATACAATCTTCGCAATACGTGGTTTCACAACACGGCGTTTTCACGGCATCACGGAAAAGTCTGTTGTCTATCGGGCACGCGAGTGTAGGGTCTGTCGGAGGTCGTTCCCGAACGTCTGCTACGGAGAGGCCTTTCGACCGAGATACCTGCTTTTGCCACGATGCTCTACTGGGGTGAGCGACTGTCTCTGACGAGATATAATGACTTACGAATCGGGTTGAGCGACGACATAGCCTCCCTCGGGGGTGACCATCACGCCGTGGGCAATCTCACCATTGTTAGGGTTCTCTACCGCCTTGAGGAAACTGCGCGGGATACCCGTAGTTCGCTTGATGCGAGGTTTGTTGTCGAAGTCACGATCGCTATTCGTTGGACAGTCTTGGATCCAATGCCCTGGAAGAACATGAACCAACATTGACAAGAAGAAGCCACGACAACTCACCCTTCTGACCACAACGGTAACATACATACGATGGTGGTAGAGGACGATCAGAAGCATGGGACTGATGCAAACCGAGGGGCTTGCCACCGCGCCCGAAAGGCGTCCCTCGAGGATTATTATATATTCGAATAGCACTGTTTCGATCAAGGGGTAAAACAGAAACCATGTCATGAGACTTCATTCTACTACATGAAGCAGAGGAACCGCGTAAACGAGACACCAACTGAGACATCTTTTCCTGGGTTTCCTCCCAGTTGGCCGTCTGGGCCTGGAACATGGCTGCCATTGCAGCAGCTTCGTCATCCTTTGTGACTGAGTTCTTTGGAATGATAACGGCGGCGCTTGACTGCGGAGAATGTAAGACTCGCCGATTGGCGAGTGGTGTGTTCATTTTAGAACAACTACGTACAGGAGCTGAAGTTCTGGAAAGCGTGGGTTCTTCTTTCACGTCGAAGCGTTTCGACATGGCACCCTTGTGCCATGTACTACTGCCACCTAGTCTCTGAACAGGCTCAGAAATGGGTACGGAAGCACTCCCATTGGTGCCAGCAATGTACATGGCTGCTTTGCCCCTTCCCGGACGGTGAGACGGCATACGTTTCACGACAACAGAGGATGATCTCGGAATGACTTGAGAATCATCTTTGTATTCTAAATGAATAATGGATGTGAAAAGTCTGACGCCAATGCTGCAGAAGCGAACGTACCCTGATTGGTGGACGTATCGTAGACATAAAGATCAAAGTCATTCGCCTTACCGAGGTTGTTAGCAAGGATGATTTCTTTTTTCAGGTCAAACACAGAGATCGCAGTGCCATCAAAAGTCACCCGAGACTCGTCCCTTTGAGATTTAAATTTGTAGAACACAGAAGACGCCATGGGTCACAGGACTGGGAACAAGAAACTTGTTGGGGTGCACGGGTAAATGAAACCAATATATAGTATGTCCTACGGCAGGTTGGAGGAAGAGGTCGTCGTCGTCAGGGAACTAATGTGGCAACTTTGGCAATTTCCATCCCAGCAGTTACGAGAGGCGCTTGAATTCAATTCCAAACTCAGCGGGAATAACGGTCTCGGCTGACTAAGCAAGCATCTTAAATAAAATTCCAACTCGTTCGATTTTCCTGACGTGACCTCCACGAGCATGTCGCAGTCATATGGCAGCACCAATGAGTTGCGCCAGCGGAGCGTCGATACACAGCAGCCAGCCTCTTCCCCTGGAACTACCACAGATGAAGGCCGCAAGACCGACCAACTCTTGGACCGACATCAATCGTGCGTACAACCATGTCTACAATGTGACCTCTTCTCACACGCATATATCCAGATACGAGTTTGGTGGCCCATGGGGCGTCACAGCCATGATGATTGGTTTCCCCATTCTCATGTACTACCTCTGGATATGTCTCTGGTTTTATGACGGGAAACTCGTTGCACCTACTTCTCCAGATGATATTGTTCCCTTCCTTCAGCGCATGTGGGCTCATGTTCGCGATGTGAGTGCTTCGCGAGCCTGGGGCACTGATTGGCATTGATGACTTGTATCCAGGATGCTAGTCCGAATGCATATGCCTGGAAGGTTTACTCCGGTCTCATTGTCTATCAACTCTTCCTTGCTTGGGTTGTGCCTGGTTACAAGCAGGAAGGACTTCCGGTCCCTTCACTTGGTTACAAGACACTGATGTACAACTGCAATGCTCTCTGGTCCATCTATATTACGATGATCACCGCCGCCGTGCTCCACTATTATAACATTTTCCGGCTCACAGAAATCATTGACAACTACGGGCATATCATGTCAGTTGCAATCATCTACGGTTTCGTAGTCTCCTTTGGGGTGTATTTCCTCACCGTTGCAACTTGTAACCAAATTCGCATGTCCGGCAATTTCATCTATGACGTCTTTATGGGTGCTTGCTTAAACCCTCGCATTGGCCCCATTGACCTCAAGATGTGGGCAGAGGTTCGCATTCCCTGGGTCATCGTCTTCTTTTTGGCGGTCTCTGGCGGTTGCCACCAGTATGAACACTATGGATATGTCACGCCTGTAAGTCTTGCTTGTTTGGTGATATTCGCTGTTTACCTCGTTTGGCTAGAACATGGCCTTCATGATTCTGGCCACCTGGCTCTATTTGAATGCTTGGTGCGTATTATCATTTCTGTCAGTGGCCTTCCCTAATCAACATGTGCACAGTGGAAAAGGAGAGGAATGTATTCCCCAAACTTGGGATATGTTCCACGAGAAGTGGGGCTTCATGGTCATTTTCTGGAATTTCGCCGGTGTTCCATTCGTGCGTTCTAATCATGCTCTACCTGCGAATTTAAGCGCTAACCCTTATTTTAGACATATGTATACTCTGTAGTTTACATGGCCTCACACGACCCCTCCAAATACCAGTTCTCTACCCCAACTTACGTCCTATTATTCACTACGCTGCTGACTGCATACTATATGTAAGATCTGTTCATCTGAGCAAACGCACTCGCTCTAACTATGCAATTCTACAGCTGGGATACCTCCATGTCGCAAAAGAGCCGTTTCAAAATGCAGACTCAGGGTATTACTAAATTCCGCAACACCTTCCCTCAGCTGCCTTGGGGTACCTTGAAAAATCCAGAATTCATCCAAACTGCACATGGGTAAGCTTACCAGTTATTCTCGCTGAATATACTGTCTAAGATAGTGCATAGCAACCGCCTCCTGATTAGCGGTTGGTGGAGGTACTCTCGCAAACCTGTATGTCTTCTGTGCCGTATTACTGTGCATGGGTGTATTTTGACATCCTTCTAGAACTACGTCGCCGACTGGGTTATGTCCTTCTGTTGGGGTGTGATCATTGGCGGGGCGACCATCATACCGTATTTCTATTCTGTCTTCTTCATCACCGTTCTCATTCACCGCTGTGGGCGAGACTTTGAACGCTGCTCCGTCAAGTATGGGAAAGACTGGGAACGTTACTGTTCCATCGTGAAGTACAAGTTTATTCCTGGCATCTACTAGAATTTGATACTATCTCGCACTTGGATTCATGTACATGGCGATTGCTTGGACGAAATCTAATCTATTATAACTTGACATTATTGTAACATTAATGGCGTGTCAAGTTAACACACCGCTGTCGTGCCGAAGCTGTTTTCAACGCCGAGTTCTCACCGGCGTTTCATTGGCACAGTTCCCTCCAGCAAGACAGGTCCCGGTTTCCTCGCTTTTCTATCACTTGTGTGCGCGCATCTTCGTGCACGATGGAGAGCAACAAAGACGAAGCCCTCAAATGCCTGAGAATCGCTCAGAAGCACAGGGACGCAGGCAACTTTCCCTCTGCGCGGAAATTCTGCCAAAAATCACTTTCTCTGTTTGCTACGCCGGAAGCTGAGCTGCTCAAGAAGTCTATTGAAACTGCTACTGCTGCAGAGTCGGCCGGTCCGTCTTCCAATGAGGGTACGAGCAAGGGGAATGCAACAACTGCGTCATCGTCGTCGACGGAGACCCATCCTTCGGCCGCGGGAGCGAAACGAAGGGGCGATGCAAAAACGGAGGGGACGGCGGGAGGCATGAACGGGGAGAAGAGGGTGTATACGCCCGAACAGCTGAATGTCGTGAAGCGGATCCGGGCGTGCAAACCTACGGATTACTATGAGATCCTGGGCGTCAAGAAGGACTGCGAAGAGGCTGATGTTAAGAAGGCTTATCGAAAGGTATACGTGTCGCTGATCAGCGTAGGAGTGGGTTATTGAGACGCACTCTTGATAGCTCGCGCTTGCCCTGCATCCTGACAAGAACGGAGCACCGGGGGCTGATGAGGCGTTCAAGAGTGGGTCACACAAGAATGGTTTCTCTCCGAGTGCATTTCAGCTGATCTATCTGACAGTGGTTTCGAAGGCATTCCAAGTTATATCAGGTATGTATTTTGAATCTTTCATCTGCTCACGTCTCGACTCGTCTTTCAGATCCACAAAAGCGAGCAGCGTTTGACCAACATGGCTCTGACCCAGAATCACGATCCAGTGGCATGTCATCATCTGGTTTCCCGCCTGGTTTCTCGTCCTCGCCGTTCGCTGGTGGCTTTGAGGGTGAAATGTCCCCGGAAGACTTGTTCAACATGTTCTTTGGTGGGGGCATGGGGATGAATGGCGGCGCCTTCGGAACCGGCGCTTTCGGGGGACCCGTGTTCACTACAAGCTTTGGGCCTGGTGGATTCCGGACGACGCGCGTACATATGAACGGACGTCCACAAGGAGCTGCACAGGGAGAGGCACCCCAGGCACGGTCGATGCTTACCCAACTCCTCCCTCTCATCATCATTTTCGCGTTCTCCTTCTTGTCGATGCTTCCCGACCTCTTTGCGACGCCCGCTGTTCCGGACCCTCGGTTTCAGTTCACGAAAACGTCGAGATATGATCTTGAACGGCAGACGGATAATCTCCACATAAATTACTATGTCAATTCGCGCGACTTTAATGCGCACCCGAAGATCGCTGCTGATCTTGCAACGGGCCAGTACCGCCGAGGATCTGCCCTCGCTCGCTTTGAATCCAACATTGAACAGATGTATACGCAAAATGTCTACACGCAATGTCAACTAGACATCAACAGGCGAGAGAGACGAAAGGAAGCTGAAATCGGATTCTTTGGTGTTGGGACGGACTGGGAAAAGGTGAAGAGGATCGAGGCGGAGACGTTTGCCAGCTGCGAGGAACTCAAGAGACTTGGGTTACTCAAGTAATGTGTTTATTATTTCATTGGAACGTTGTTGAATGTTGGCTCGGACCGAGGAGCGCGGTAGATTATGTTCACTCTCATCTATGAGTACTACAGTTAGTGGTTGTGGAGCGTTGGATGCGATCTACGCATGTCTTATCTATACCTTGCTCACGACTCGTTACCTTACGAAGGTCACCTGCGGTCATTGCTGAGTGAATACAAAGTGCCCTTTTTTAAGCTGCTATCCTTGTACGGCAGTAGCTCCACATGCATCTACACCACAAGAATGCAGCTGGGATGAGGACAATTGGGGGCTGTTTATTGTAGTCGGGGTAAGTTTGTACAGCTGCGGTGGCGTAGGAAGCTAGCTCTATTCTCGAGTAGCAAAGCTACGTGTGACTTCGGGTCCCGACGAACGACAAGCATTATGCAGCTTGACCCTGAGTTCTCTCTCGCTCGAGCTTTAGGTAGTACTCCTCACGGCGTTGCACTGCGGAGATTGAGTTTAGGTTGTCATGTGCATATGCATCGTCATACCTGCTTTGAGATGGGATCCATACCTTGTTCCGAAAGTGAGACAGGAAAAAATGAGATGGGAAAGTGAACGCACCAGAACGCGTAGCCAGAAGCAATACCCAGGCCGAGGGCGAGAGAAATGTCACGCCAGAAGGCCTTTCTAAGTTTTCCAGTTATGGGGGCAATGGGCATGTTGGTTGAGATGGATGCGGTACGAGTCGGAAGGTCACAAGGGAGTGTGTGTGTTGTGTGGAGTGACCAAACAAGGGCACAACAAATGGCAGCGGGCGAGCAGGAGGGGACGCCAGACAAGGTTCCGCTGGGTCGACTCTTTGACTACTTAAAACCATCAGAACGTAGACGCAAACGCCTCTCACGACATCGCGCACAGACCCATTCACCCAAAGTAATAACTCCTCATCATGGACATCGATCCCTCAGGCTCAGGTGGCTGGCGTTTTGCTCAGTGTTTCGGTGACAAGGGTGAGGTCGAGGACATCACCGAAGGTATGTCGTCCTCGCTCTTTGCCTTGATCGCTCATCCTCCCTTCCCGATTAGCCGACATCATATCCACCGTCGAGTTCGATTCCACCGGCAACTACCTTGCAACGGGGGACAAGGGTGGCCGTGTCGTCCTCTTCGAGCGGAATGAGTCGGTGAGCAACCTCATTTGGTGCACTTCTTGGCTGATTCCCTCCGATTGCTACCTCACCTCACCCTACACCACCCCACACCACATCGACGGTCACTCGTGCAGAAAAAAGGCTGTGAATACAAGTTCTATACAGAATTTCAATCACATGAACCAGAATTCGACTACCTCAAGTCGCTAGAAATCGAGGAAAAGATCAACAAGATCAAATGGTGCAAACGGCAAAACACTGCTCATTTCCTGTTGTCCACCAACGGTACGCTCCTTTTCGCTACTGTTGTCGCCGCCAGTTTAGCTTTCTCGGCTGCCCTAGACAAAACAATCAAACTCTGGAAAGTGTTTGAAAAGTCGCTGCGGGTTGTCTCAGAATCGAATCATTATGAAGGCCAGCGACCCATTGCGCCACCCAGTTCACGCTTGCATCTCAAACTCCCCCGCATGGTACAACAGGACAATATCATTGCCGCCATTCCACGAAAAGTCTACGCTAATGCACATGCGTACCACATCCACTCCATCTCTGTCAATTCGGATCAGGAAACCTACATTTCTGCAGATGATCTCCGCATCAACTTGTGGAATCTGGGCATCAGCGACCAGAGTTTCAGTGCGTCTCTGATCCAGCCATTACAATCCTGTGACCAATCACCTTGCCACGTCAGACATCGTAGACATCAAACCTGTCAATATGGAGGAACTTACGGAGGTCATCACCGCCGCCGAGTTCCATCCACAGCATTGCAACTTGTTTATGTACTCGAGTTCGAAGAGTAACATCAAGCTTGCGGACATGCGCGACTCAGCACTCTGTGACCGTCACGCAAAATGTGCGTCGTTATAGATCGTTCCGCGATTTACCTTCTCACGAGTTTGTCAGGCTTCGAGGAGGAGGAGGATCCATCAGCACGGTCATTCTTCTCGGAAATCATTTCTTCTATATCCGATGTCAAATTCAGTCATGATGGGCGATACATCCTATCGAGAGACTACTTGTCCCTCAAGATCTGGGACATCAATATGGAGTCACGACCGGTCAAGACGATTCCTATACATGATCACCTCCGGGGGAAGCTATGTGACCTGTACGAGAATGATTGTATTTTCGACAAGTTTGAGTGTCTTTGGGCCGGTGATGACAAGTGCGTACCCTTCTTCTACTCTACCTAGATAATTTCTTATCTCGTTTACCGCATAGACATGTCCTGACTGGATCGTACCACAACTTCTTCCGAATATTTGACACGGAGACAACTGGTGACGTTGTCCTGCAAGCTGACAAGTCCGCTTTCAAAGCGAAGAAGATGGGTGGGCCGCTGCCGAGCAAGAACGGGCTAAAGAACGGTCGACCAGGTGGTCTGAGAGATGCGATGCAGATGGAAACATTAGACTTTAACAAGAAGATTCTCCACGCGAGCTGGCATCCGAGGGAGAACACAATTGCTGTGAGTTTCATCCTCAATTGTGCACTTGCGAGGCTGACGTGTCGCAGATCGCTGCAACGAACAACCTGTTCCTTTATAGCGCGGCATGAGTTGTTCGCGCGTTCCATTCATCACGCTCTTCCTTCCCCCGCAGAGAACACTAGTTTCATAGCCGACGCTCGACCCAGGACCCCAATACACACCATACACTCGTTTCAAGGCGACAATCTAATCACCCTTCTCTCAGACCAGTCACGAAATATTACGACCCTAGGTCCCCTCCACGACCCTTGACACTTGCCGCATGTCTTGCTTACGATGAACAATTCATCATACATGTTTACCATACCCCTTACTCGTCGCGTCGCGTTATCTTGTTTAGTCGTCCTTCCACGCATCCCTTGCATCTCTGTGTTTTCTGTGGCCCGGTTGGAAACCGTTGTTCCGGATGTTCCTTGGTTCTCTACTCTGGTGGTATCTCCGTCTTGGCGTTCGTTCGTTTCGTCCCCCCACCCTCCGCTACATATTTGTGTTTACAGTAAAAAGGTTACGAGACTGATCTGGCAGTGGTAGTAGCTGTAGAAGGCGAAGCGTTTAAAGGAAGGACAGAAGTAATCGAAATACATGGGTTATCGTAGCTGATGTATCATATGGACAAGTTTTTCCATTCTCATATCCCGAGTACCGTTGGGCGTGATTCGATTATGCATACATAGTGCTCACCTGTCATCTCACACTGTTCAACGTTCAACCGAGTTCAGTCGATACAGATCAGTAATCGAAACCCACACCAGGCAGCGGTGCAACCAACATGCATCGACATCCCTCAGTTTGCTAACGGCAACGGGGAAGTTGGTTGTCTTTGATACGAAGAATAAACTGTAGGGTCGATCAGGTTCTCTAAAGATAGTAAAGTATGGAATATAGGCCGCAAGAATGGGCACACGAGTACCATGCAGAAGCTAATAACCCTGCCAACTCTTGACCTTGGAGAACCAAAACGGCCGCTCGTGCTTCAGAGGGAGCGGTATGACCTCTCCATCCTCTATGTTCACTGACGCGTACGTGACGAGATCGAGTTTGTTCCATCGACCAAGTGGTTTGGAGCGGAGCGTAAGCGTCATCTGGAAATGGTAGCGAGTGGGTTGAGGGACGTGGCTGTGGTTGTGGTTGTGGTGGGAGGGATGAGCGGATGGCGCGTGAGTAGCGTGTGAGTGCCTCTCGACGAGATTGGTGATGACGACGCTCGAGCCTTCGAGTCGCCAGTCACCGATGTAGAACCCCTGTGGTGCGTACGTCAGTAACTTTGTTCTGTAAGCGTCAATGACATTGGAACCTTCATACGCAGCGTGGGCTTGAGCATGGGTATGACGAGTGCGGGCTGGTACTCCTCGTTAGCCAAAAGGGAGAGAACTTGTCCGTCCGGGAAGAACCGACTGAGGCATGTCAGCACTGACGAGGCAGTCCAGAGACTACTCACAGATATCGGTGGTATGTGATAAGGTGACTGACCTATGCCTCTGTATGAGTGATGCTAGTAAGCGGTCAGAATTCGCGACCTACGTTGACCCAGGCGTTCTCACCAAGACCTCTACGACTTGAAAGAGTCATTGAACAAAGAAAGTGGGGTATGACATGGGATGCTCACACATAATGGCATACGGCGATGTATACCCCATCTAATCTTAGTCTTGGATGTTCGATGTACGTTTGCCGATAGCTGGAATCATATGCATCGACTATTGATTGCACTGTAACAGCTTCGGGAATTTGTGGTGGTTTATATGCTAAATATACAAAGTTTCTATCATATTGTGAGGCCATCATGTTTGCGTTCTGGGATGAGGAATAATCGTACCTCCATATCGACGAGTCGAGACTAAGGACGCGCGCCTTACGGCTGACAGTCG
The DNA here is from genome assembly GCA_038094755.1 of Caloboletus firmus. Classification (NCBI taxonomy): domain Eukaryota; kingdom Fungi; phylum Basidiomycota; class Agaricomycetes; order Boletales; family Boletaceae; genus Caloboletus; species Caloboletus firmus. Next base: position 64,981 of record JBBPUO010000045.1, on the reverse strand, counting down.
CGAAGCGCTCCAGACTGGTGATATCGAGATTGCGCAGGATGTACAAGAGCAACTCCTCTGGGATTATATTGATCGGCACACTTCCCCGGTCGTCCTCTGGCTCAAACGTCAACACTTCCGGGAAGGTTTCCAGAGCCTTGGAAGCAATCCCGTCCAGGTGCACGAACTCCTTGTCTTCCGCAGCCCTCGTGACGTGACTGTCCTTGCCCTCAGTCCCTTCACCTCTGCTAGTAAACGTCGTCTTCTTGTGGCCCACGCCAACAGTGGAGCGACCTAGTTGTTGCAGCCTCTGCTCCTCCTTGAAGTATGCACGGTCGACATCTGGATTAAGTCGGAACGCCTGACGATACAGCCTCAGCGCTTCTACCAAGTCGCTTTCCTGCTCATGCTGAACAGCGCTGCGATATATCTCGACAGCGCATGCGATGCTGCCGCTGAGAAGACACTGGCCATGCGACGTATGCAGAGCTTGATGCGAGGGGTCAGGCATGGACCACGTCGCGGGTGGTTTCGCTTCGGTCTCGGGTGGAACAGTGTGAGGAGATGTATGAGACCGAACGCATGTCTCAGGGGAAGACACCTTGTGTTGCTTGGGCTCCGCTGAAGCGCCTTGCTGTTGGGCATGTTGTTCTTCCCGCCGCCGTCGGACCTCCTCCTTCCACTGCTCCCTAAACTGCCTGAGCTCGGCGGACTCTTCTTCTGTGTCAACTTTCATGCTGGAAGGCATCCAGAATACGACAACGAGGCTAGCACACGAGAATGAACATCGGATGCTGAGGATACCGATTAGTGATGTTTACAGTATTAATAACACTTGAATGAATAGAACCATCACTACTGATAGCACCGCCACAATGGTCTAGCCAATCACAGGTCGCGCAGCAGAGCCTCACATCCCAAACACAACACGTTTGATTGGTTTACACTGTCCGATTCCTGCAGATATGTGCATCCTCCCCTGACCAGAATTCTTTCATGGTTTATTGAGTTTACCTGAATGTTTTGTTCGCATTATCAGCAACGTTCACATGGTTTTTTTTTTTGAAACACGGCTGGCGATGCATGCAAACAGGGCAGATTGCTAAATTCATCGGTTTCCCTGGTCAAGCGCGTCGAGTCCTAGAAGGCAAATGTAATTTGTTTTGTGGTTTTCTGTGCTATCGTGACTGGCGACTACAGCTGTCAATTTCATCTTGCACACGAGCCCGTTGGTGCCCCGGTACCGGGTCATCGCTACGTCGGGTGCCATCTCAATTCACAGACCCAATGATCAGCAGCGCCTCCTGGAAGTAGAAGAGATCGAGGTGAACGTCAGCGTGGTTGGGGAGAGTAGAGTCACCGTTGAGAAATGGGACTGGTTGCTCGAGGCGAATGATATTCGGTTCGACGGGAACTCGGAGTGGAGGATGACCAGGAGTGGGTCCATGTCTTGGATTAGTATTGATAATGTTTGTTGCCTACCAGATTTATGTTAAATAGGACTACTCTCCTCCAACGCAGAAACGAGTCCGAAAGAAAACTTTCTTATTTACAACGGGCGGCTCAGCCCCAAGTCACTGAAGAGTTGCACGCTGAACTTGAATGTACGAACCCTATCAAAACATCAGCCGTATGGGGTACACGAGTAGATGATCTGCAGGGACGAATATGTACCAAGTACCTATTATTCTTGCCGTGTTGTTTAACGCCAATGCCACCAAGACGTGAATGCAAGACGTAGATAATTACGGCGAGAAGAGACAAACGATAGAAATACGTCGAATGTTTTTTTCATTGTTCGAGGTCAGAAAAAAAGAAAGCATTCAGCGCTTCGGCCACGTTCATGGTGGCTTGTTTGTCCGCTGACTAATTCGATCCAACTTTCATTCAACCACCCGCCACAGACTCGTCGCTAGCAGTTTTCACCGTTGCGCTAATGTCGACGCGGAACGTATCTTCAGGACACGTTTTGCCACCAAACCCAATTTTCATAGACTTCCCTGTCTCAGACGGCGATGAGGCCCAGTGGCCAACCAATACCACTCGCGTCATCGACGGCGAAGGCCACGTTAACTACATGCGACCTGTGCCCATCGACGAGTCTCTCTCAATAAAGTGGAGGTGCGAAGTTGGTGCCAGTCTGGCACTGCAGCTAAGGAAACCGGGTGTGTTTCTATCTTTTCTTTAGCCGAATTATTTATTGACGCGTCATGTCATTCGTGCATTGTACTATGCAGTCGGGCCAAACTATGTCCTTCGTAGCTGGCCTACTGGTTATCAGATGTATGATCACAATAAAGGCCCAGCAAGTACTCCACGACATGACGCTTACCTTATTGGTGCGTTTTCTCGTCTCTCCATTCCATTTTCCTCACCAGCGCTTTCGACGCAGGTTCACGTCACGCCAAACGATTCCGTTCAGTCCCGGAATTCATCCCTCATGCTCTCTGGCTACTCACGGACCCTAGTCTCATTCGTTCCAACTGCAATTGCAAATATTGCAACAAGAAACCGCAACGCGAAATCACCGCTTCCATGGGTCTGCTTCACGGGCGATCGACTCCGTTGCCTCCGCATCCTTCAGTGCTGCGTCCGACTACTGGGAAAGCAGCTGCCGTTGCTCCATCTGCGTCCGTATCAACTCGCCCAGTTCGCGAACGCGCGAAGCCCTATGCAGCCATCCGTCGTACACCCCGACCTGTGAAGCAGCCTCAGGGTCCGAAACAAAATATGCTCAGGGGGCGCAACGCCGATTTACGATCCGCCTATGCCGGAGGTGTCAACCTCAGAAAATGGTATAGAGATGGAGAATTGTTGTGGTGCGCTCTGAGCCCCCCGATACCCGGGCTCACAGGCGAGAAGGATGCCATCACCTTCTGGCCCGGCATCGTCGAGGAAGCCAGGATGAAAGCCGAGGTTATAAGATTTCCTGTCCCTGGTGAAGGTATTTGCCTCGCTGGGGCGGGTGAAGCCAAAGCTGATGAGAGTTCAAAACCCACACGAGACGGAAACGCGCCAAACACTGGGAGTCAAGAAGTACCTTGGACCGTCATTCAGACATTATCATACAAAGTGAAATTGCTAGGAATCCCGTTTTCGTACTATATCCCCGCTGATCAAGTCCTTCCATACCAATCCCACGCGCCGTCAGACGAGCTTATCCAGGCCATCCACCGCGTTCCCCTGGAGGAATTGCATACCGACACAGACTCTTTCCGACCTACAGATAGGTCCACTTTCGTCGACGCTGCGGCAGCATATGCACTCGCAGTTCAAATCGCCGCTAATCTTGCTGGTTATTGGGCTCCTACGGACGACTGGGAATACAAGTTTTCTGTTCCGCCGCCAAGTGTTCCTCCACTCTCGGGTATGCCATCTCGCACCATAGCTGCTGGACAACCTGGGGCATCACTCGACTCGGTAATGAATGCCACTATGACATTCAACGCGAGTCTCGCGAATGTCACTAGCAGTGCTGGACCCAGCAATTTCGCACCACATCCGCACCCTGGCTCTGTTTCTGCTCCACCCCCCATTGCACTCACTCAGACGGTGACTCAAACACGCTATCAAGGATTGTGGTGGGGCGCCGAGCGCATCTGGACTGACGAACTTGTACGACTTAAACTGTCGCGGTCACAGATAGCTCCCAAAGGGACAGAGAATATTCTCCCCCCGGCTGGTCCATCACGCAAAGCATTGGAATACACAAAGACGTTGAGTGTTGCGGAGGGCGATGGTGAAGCGGTGGTGGGAGCCGAATCTCGGGGCGTCTTCATGCGTATTGATGGGCTATACGTTGCCGACATCTCCAGGCCCGATCGAACGACGAAAAGGGAATGTAGAGTTTCAGGGATGCTCTACGAACTGGTAGATGAAGACTGGGAAGGGGATTTTCCGGGAGGAGGTGCGAGCGGCGATGGTGGCGGTAAGGGCAAGGGCAAGGCTGTTGAGGTGCCTGTGGAGCTCGAGAATCGAACAAATGGGCAGGGGATTAACCCCCCCACAACTGCGCGAGGAGGCGCTTCTGCTGTTGATGGGATCTCATTCACGAATTCAAAATCTAAAGAACGTTCAGCCAACGAGCAACTTTCACACCCGATTCTTTCATCGCCATTCCCGCTCCCGCTCCCTCCTGAAGGGTTCAGATTCCGACCGATCCTCGCTCCTGGGTATGAAGCAGTGCTGTCGCTCAACCTGATCGCTGGACGCTACTATCCTCGACTTCTCAGACATCCCTTACTTGACAGCTATGTTGAGAAGGCGCTGGACATAGAGGGTGGACATGTGGTGGAAACTAGCCAACTTTGGGCATTGGAAGGACTGGCCCCTGGTTATTACAATACGATGGACCCGGTTCGTTGGCGGGCATGCCGAGTTGCCATGGTCCGCGAGGCGGATAAGGAGGCTCGTCAAGGATTAGAGGAGCACTGGCGCATGCGTATTAGGGAGAGAGATGAGACGCGGGCACTGGAATCGGGTTACCTTCCTCCACAACCGTCGACGATGATGGACACAGATGATGGGGTGGGTGCGAGCGCGAGCCACGCGCTGACTGTGCGATCACAGGATATCCAGCCCGAGGCGATGGCGGTGGACTAGTAGAAGAGTGTCGTATTAGTTGTACTTTGATTAAATTATTCACCCGTTCCAAGGTACGCTTGATCCGAATATAATTTATAGTTGGTTGCTATTGTGATTTGTATGAGCCTTGCCGTTATCGGTCAAGTGGGTCGAGTCGCACCGTCTCCACTTTAAAACAAGTAAATTACCTCGCTCGCCGTTTGACACGTCGACCACGACACACGCCTCGTTGACTTGCTCGTTCCGTCGCCGTCCAACACAGCTGGCTCATCGTTCAGCCGAGCGAATCCGGGGATCCGTCGTGTCTCGTCTGGTTTCTGACCGCCATTCAATCACACAGAGGTACCTTTGACGCAGACTCGGCGGATCCTCCTTAGACCGCATCTGTCCTTTTTTCGCCGTTCCGAGCGACACCGACAGCCTCTGTCGACTCCCATGGCTCTGCTCTCACCCATGACCACGGGTTCGACGCCTCTTTCGCAATACCACTCGCTCGATCCCTCCCCTGTGCTGGCTACAAGCGCTCTGAGCTCTGCGTCATCGTCTAGCGTCTCCTTGTCCGCAGAAGATGAAGGTAAGCACGGATCACTTTGCAATTTGTCTACCTTGCTCCGGCCTCGAGGCATATCGCGTCTTTGGAAACTTACGTGAAACGATCTGCCATGCGTCCCATTACAGAGAACATCACGATCACCGCCAGCCGCGCTTTGCTATCTAGACGCAAGGGAAAACGGAAGAGTCAAGAGTGAGTGCTTATTACCCCCGTCTTTCGAACGACATGGTCTGGTGGTCGATGCTGAAGAGAGCGCTCTCGTTCAGGGACATTCGCTTATTAGCCATCTCGACGCACATCACCGAGCTCTCCTACGCCATTTCCGATGTCCAGACGCGCATATTCGGTTCGTCACCCTGTTGCGGCGTGAATCCCCGCAATGCTGACGCTCATGTCGCCGCGTAGAGATACAAGAACTTCGACACAAGCCACAGGCAGAGGGAGTGGACGCCAAAACGACCGCTGAGATCGATAATGCAATCATGAACATGAACGAACGCCTGGAGTCCATCGAGCAAGGCATGAAAGACATTAATGAATCCGTAACCCCATTTCAACCCCCCGAGGCCAAGCCGCTCAGTGACTCCTCCGAGCGCGCCACTATGCTCAGAAAGCATGCCGCACTACAAGCGGAGTGGGATGCAGTGCAACAGGAGACCGATGAACTCCAGCAAGAACTCAAGGAGGACAAATGGATCACGGTGTTTCGCACAGTTACCGAGCAAGCAGATGGAATGATGACCAGTTTGGAGAAGGCTGTGAACCGATGTCAGGTATGTTGGCGGACATATCCTTGGTGGGTATACTTACTCTCTACAGGATTTCATATGGCAAGTACACAAGAGAAATAGCGAAAACACATCCCGCGTATCGTTCGCCAGCTCTGTTCGCTCGGAGAAATCTCCAGTTAGCCTAGATGTGTTCAACAACCTGCTTGGGTCCTTCCAGGCTAAGAAGTCGTAAGCCCATCTCTCATTCTCTCGTTGATGATATTGAACCATTGTCTCAGACACTATGTGCCCGCCACCACGAAAGTCTTAGCAATCATGGACAATGGTGTGAAGAACAGAGTCACAAAGAACGGCGAGGCGTTACGGCGGCACGCAGAGGCGGCGAAGCGGTGGCGCGTTCTTCAAGAACGGATAGAACGCACTGAGAAGGAAATGGGCAAAGTACGAGAGATCCTGACTCGCGCGGATCAAGCACCAAGCGAGACTGGTTCTTCCATGTCTGGCCACACTACCAGCGTCCACCTCGCAACCCCTCCAAGCGCAGGCGGGAAAGGTCGCGCATCAAGTCGCGCAAGCACGTTATCAAGGTCGATGTCACCTTTGAGGAAGCTTGCTAAGAAGTTTGTTGGAACTGTCAGATCTCCTATCACACCCCGTGCTTTGTTACCAGTGTCGAGAGAATCGTCTGCAGCGCCATTGCCTTACACAGAGCCGACTAAGAATAGGGTTGTTCGAAAGCAACGTTCTTCACTTTTTGCCTTCGACGGGAAGCGAGAGACGTTGCCGGCAGAGAAGGGACACAAACACAGCCAGAGTATGACACCCACCTCCTCTCCTTCGTCAAAGCGAACCCCAGAGTCGAACAACATAGCGATAAAGCCCAAGCCTACCAGACAGCCTTGGAATCCTTCGACGAAGGTCGAGGATGAAGGCATGGCAACTATCAAACCCACCACTCCGAAACGGCCAACTGCGAGATCAATTATTACCCCAGAGCATGCACCTTTAGTTCTTTTCACACCTCAGCGTAGTTTGTCTCGGAGTTCCAATGCGTCTTCAAGGCCATGGTCTCCTGTTACTTCATCTATATCCACTGCCCCGTCATCCAATCCATCAATTCCCCCATTTCCTTCACTCACGCCTGGTACAAGGCCGCCCTCGCGTGCCCAAACCCCGGGTCTAGGTACAACACCTCGTCCAAGACCTCGAACTCCAAGTGGGATTCCTGGTCCATCGCCGCACTGGCGCTCTATATCTGCAAAGCATCCAAGTGGAGATGACAATGGTGACGAAGCCGATTTTACGACACTTATGCAGCGCGCGTTTTCCCCGGCTCTTACTCATTCTACCTCGTCACCCGGCAATATGCGTGCACGCACACCGAGCGGTGTTCGTATCCCTCCTCCACGACCCCCGAGTCGATCCATGATACCACTCCCCAGTGTGCACGTATCCTCTGACTCGAGACCCTCGTCGACGATGTCATTTTATCGACCTGAAAGCCCACTGACAGGGATTGGTAAAGGGTCGGCGTTCAGAGCACAGACCCCCGAAGCGATGCTCAAGGCGCGAGCACAGCTGGTTCCGGTATACACCGGACTCGGTGTGCGTCCGACCGGTCGAGCCTCCGTTGCAGGGGTCAGGGCACCGCCCTCAAGTTACCGAGACGCCTCGACAACACGCACGCCGTCGAGGGCTGTATCGCGCGCGGGTGCATATACCCCATCCCTCGATGGTCCTACGAATATCTACGTTCCAGGGAACCCCAAGGATCCGCTCGACTCGGAGTTCGCGACCATCGTGAATGCGATCCCCCACGGGCTCCTTATCGAACGCGTCGACCCGCCCCTCAAGACGGTACCGAAGGAAGGCGAAGAGATCAGAGCCTCGTATGCCTTTTCGAATTCGCTCTCGAGAAAGGTTGTCACGTGTCGGTTGACGACCTTGACAAGATCAGGACGGACTGGCGGGGAAAACAGCATGACCAAGAAAGTCATGTGTCGTGTCGGAGGGGGTGAGTGTGATATTTTTCGTACCTGTTCCATGACACTGGTTGCTAATACGGATATAGGCTGGCAAGATCTTCAGCTTTACATGCTCAACCGTCAAGCAGGCATGTAAACTCCTGGATGTCCGTGCACATTCCAAGCGAAAGCTCGCTCCGAACTTGCCTCCGAGAACGACTATATGGCTAAATTGCTCTTATCATCCTCATCGCAAGTCAAGGCCCTGCGTTTCCCATATCAGTGAAAGCAACGAATGATCCCTTGCACGAACTAGAAAGCATTCCAGCGATAAACAATATCATTGCCATTGTATCACGCCCCCATGCATGTTTACTTCCATTCTTCTTGATCCTCCTTGTAACTTTAATGGATGATACCTCCTAGCTTCCTTCCTATATCATAACGTATTACTTTACTACGCTTCTACTTCATCGCAGTATCATGACAGCGTTCAGCTTTCGTTTCTTTCTCCGATTACCCCGGGATGGTTTTTGATGAGTTTGCCCGTATACTATGTCAATCGTCGCCGTGTTGTTTTGTGTCGCGCAGGCTATGGGAATCCACTTTGCAATGCTCTCCCAACGGTCAAACGCATTGGTCGGGCGTAGCAGATAAGTCGACGCATCAGTTGCTACAGTATCGATCGACGCCGGTACCCATCGTACATGTTCTCATTTTTTTGTCTTGTCACAATCACTTGAGAGTCACACTCACCCCGATGATATCCGGCTCGGACTGACTGAGTCGATATGCCTTATCGATGCGACGTCTTTTCCTGTTTCCTCCCCAGTGACGTCCGTCGTCGCGCAACGGACTGAGGTACGCAATCTGTTGCCGAGACATGATTATAACATGCTGATAAACATGTATAGAAATCTCTGTCAGGAGTTAGCAGTAATCACAGCCCGTTGTTGCGGAACGACTGAAAAGTCTCTGTCATAGGCTCCACATAGCAGCGATGCACGCAGCCATCTCATCACGCAGATCTCATTCGGTGGGTACATCAATGTATTTAAAGGTCGTGAAACGCATGACATCAGAGGAGAGTGAGACGTCATGGTACTGCGCAGAAAAGCCTGACATGTTCATGTTTCAACTCGAAGGCATCTTCAGGCATGACGTTCTGAGGCCATCACCGCTCCACGTCGCAACTCCGAGGAGGAGCTCACGCTTCTTGTCTATAGCGGCAGTCGAGCGAAGTTCGTACAGGGTGGCTATATAATACAGGTATTTTCCAGTCAAGCGCAAGATCCAGCGGGGAAAAGAGGCAAGGAATACGTACACAGATTAAACAAGAACGGCTCTGCGACGACTACGGAGGAAGGTGACGTATTCAACGCTGCTTCGAGGAGACCGATGCCCTGTAACCCATCGTCGTCCGTCCGACCCCGTCAGCTCCCCCAAACTAATTTCCCATGAACAACACACGTTCTTACCTCTTTGATTCTTCCCTGGCACAACAACGTGACGGCGAGATTGTTGACCGCCTAAAGTACCCAACATATATGCATGCGTGCACGACACAAGTTGACTAACGGTCAGCACTCTTCCGTGTTCTTGGGACACATCCTAGTTGCGATACACACCGTGAAATTCCCTGGATCTTTAGCGACCATCTCCTCGAGTACTTCCTCGGCACGCGTCCAGTCACCCAACGCAGCAGCCAACAATGCGGTGTTCATGGCGACAATGTAGGTCTCGTTGGCGCTGTTCCCTGCAGCCGATGCGGCGATGGAAAAGTGTTCCTCCGCTTTCTGAAGGTTTCCAGAGAGGAGGTAGACCCGTGCGAGGGCCGAATGAAGTGCCGAGGAAGGTGTCGGGACGAAGGTGGGCGGAGCGCAGTGAGTGCAGAGCGGAGCGAGCAAGTTGATCGCCGCTTGGTAGTCCTACGAACCCAAATGCAAATACCAACGACGTGAGCAAAAAAGACAAGGAACCAAAAAAAAAGATGGCGGTCCGGAAGTGGAGGGAAACAGCAAAAGCAGAAGAAAAAAGGTGCCTACGTTCATCTCGATCATCTGGCTCGCAAGAATCAGACAAACCCTCGCGATGCGTTCGAGCCACATGGAGAGATTGGCTTCGGCTGCGACGAGGACGTCCTCGTCTGGTTCCTCCTCATCTTGGACCTCGGTACTGTCCGTGCTTTCTTCGGCAGCTTCAATGTCTTCTTTCCCCTCGTCGCTCTCCGTGCTCTCTCCAGCGGCTTCAACGTCTTCTTTGCCCTCCCTCTCATCTCTGCCCTCGCCTTCGTTCGCCTGCTCCGATTGACTTGCACCTTCCACATCACCCCTCCCTCGAGCTCTATCCGCCTCCCTCATCCCCCTCCGCTGCGCAACGACCCGTCCCTCCTCCCTCGCCCTCTCCTTGCACCGCCCTAAAATCCGACTCAGCGCATCGACATACCCCAACATATCTCCCGACCAATAATGCACGCGCGCATGGAACACCGTCAGCTCGAATGGGTACGCGAGCTCGTTGGCGGCTTGTCGCGACGCCGTCGCAGGGGTGGTCCCACTGGCGATCAGAGGGGACAGCGTGGACGGCTTTTGGGAAGGCGTCCCGGGGAGTTGAGCTAGTCCGCTCAGGCCAGATGGGGAGAGGGGTAAAGATGTCGCGGGAGCAGGGGAAGCAGGGAGGGGTACGGACGGAGGTAAGGAGCCAGAACCGGGGAACGAACCGGGTACGGACGTAGAAGGAACGGCGTTGAGGACTGCGAACAAATTGGTGCATTCTGCAGAGGCTTGGTTCGTCAGACGGAGGCGAGCAAGAGAAGAGAGGCGGAGAGACCAAAGCTTGGCAGTAGCGATTGAGCTGCAGACGTGAAATTCGAGGACAGAGGGGAGACACTCACGTCCAAGATCCTCCCCAAATCCTCGGGGTCACTTGCTACGATCCTATCGCGCGCCATTTTTGCCAAGGCGCGCCATGAATTCGACATCTACCGAAATGAGTCGTTAGAACGGTATCACACACTCGTTCACGAATCAGCATAACATTATTATGCGACGGCCAGGATTCACATTCCGTAGTACTTCACTACACTCCGGGGGTACAACACTGAAAAAGACCGCCAGTCACCGAAGAACTGGGGGTTCGGTACTCGTACAGACAATAGAAAGGAGAGAGAAAGTAAGGTTATGAAAGAGCGTATCCATATACGAGAAACAAAACTGTAATGTGAATGTCTGTGGGAAGGATGAAGATAACGAGAGGAAATGCGAGAGATGAAAGATAATGTTGAAGCATGGCGAATTGAAAAATAAACTTGGCGCAAACCACTTACAACCATCTCATGAACGTCTCTTCCTGTATATTCTCCTACAACGTCCCTCCGTGGCCTTTGTTCGGCAGGGACATGCTTTGTTAAAAGAGCACTGAGGGGATCAGTCTGGAAACATCCAACGTCAGCTCCAAGATCGAATGAAAGGAAAAGGGAGAAGGGAGTACATAGAAATGGGTGGCCATGGTGGCACCGACTGATCTTTCGTCATTGCCTCAAATGGGGGAATGGGGGAAGGAGGAAGCCGGTGTGCGACTGTGACCGCGTTGGTTGCGAAGGCAGAAATGTTGGTTTATTCCCCGAATGAGGCAACAACATAGACACAGAGGAAGGCAAACGAATCCCCGAGGACCACCTCGGTGCCAACCACCACACCAAGGAATGTGAAAGTGGGGAAATGAGGCGTACATTCGGAATGGGAAGGAACATGCTTGGTGCGGTCAGGCGAGGGATATAAACGGGTGCAGGACTTGCGGATGTCGATCTTGTGGACTGGGCAGGAGTGATAGTGCACGATGCTTGCGGGACCACGGGCGGCGAGAGAGGTGGTGGTGGTGGTGGTGGTGTCGGCTTGTCGGTAGTTGCAGCAAGGACTATTTCCTCCTCTCGAAGGTCTGGAGGAGGGTCGGGGGCAAGTGTGAGGACGTCGGGTGCCATCGGATGGATGGAGGGGATAAGGATATCGTGCACTTGAATGGGATTGGCGTCGGAGCGCAAATCGACACTGTCGAAACGTGAATCGGACTCTGAAATGGACTTTGAGTGACTGGAGTCCGACCCCGCGGTGACAAGGGTCCCGGAAGTATCCGAGTGCGATTCTTTGTCAAACTGTGTACGAGAGCTGTCGTGCGACCCGAGCTGTGTGCTCTCCTCCCCCAAACTCATCCCGACTGACTGTGGACGAATGTCGAGGACATCTGTGTAGTCGCTCTGCGAGAACCCGATTGTCTCGTAATCGTCACCTGCATCCTGGATCGACAAGGGAGACCACTGGACGCTGCGGCCCGCTCGTGGTGTGGATCTGGATTGGGAAGCGGTGGAAGCGCGCTCGGACGAGAAGAGTCTATAGCGTTTTCCCTCTAGACTTCTAACTCTCTGAAGTACATTGTGATGGCCCTTCGTTGAAGAGGAGGATGGCACGCGAGGACGGACAAATGTAACGAATCGATTCCGCTCTCGAGCACTAGGCAGCGAGGAAATTGAGGAAGAGTCTCTTGCGTCGTGGTGGGAGAAGTCAGAGTCGGACGAGATTTCGTCAAAATTTTCAAAGGTACAAGTGGAGCAGGTCTCTCGCTTGCGTTTATGAGAGAACCTGCGTTTGACGTCGTGAACGAATTCTTTGACGGATTCTTTGACATGCATTGTCAAGGTATAACGGCGCAGTTAAAGGCAAAGCAGAAAGCGAGCGGCTGGGGCGAAGCAAGAGTGAACGTGGGTCTATTAGACGGAAGGTGGGGCGGAGTCGATTAGGTCGACTGAAGTGCCGAGAAATATCAACGATCAGAATGGGACACTAGACGCCGAGCGGCTGCACCTACATGGAGGGGAAATTTTTTGATCACGTTGTAACGGTGTGGGGGTGAGCGTGTACAAAAGCTGTATGAAGCCAGCCGCTTTCCGCGGTAGGAGCGGGAACGTGGAGACAGCCTGGCGGTCGAAGAGAAAGCAGGTGTCAAGAGAGGGTGAGCATGGGCCTGTAAGTAGGAAGAGAACTAGTTAGACCCTGGACGAGTTTTCTGCGGGATCTAGCGGGAGGGAAAGGAAGAAGACCCGCCTGTACTTATACGTGGGCCCGACCCTATTTGGGTCTCAAGACTTCCTTTTTTGGAAACAACCCCGCCTATCGTATGGTGGTCATCCAAAGCGAGGCGATGAGATACAGCACATGCAGCACGAGATCAGTGGCACTCGGGGCTTGCTCGGGCGAACATAAATTAATATCCATCGCCTCAGACACCGCTCGATCCCACACAGACTCACGCTGGGTCTCAGATTTGTATCCAACTCACGCGACCTAATCTTGCAGCCGCTTCTCATGTGACATGACGGGACCAATGCATTGTGCTCGATGTCATGGAGAAAAATGTTCAGTGCAAACTTAATCCGATGTCACGCATTTCCAAAATTGGATTTCTTCCCATGTTATTTAATTAATATGGCTGTGCACGCCAACCCTCTTCTTCCTTGGCCACTCGCCACCGCTACAATACACCACAAACATGTCTGATCGGTTTTTTCTCCTGGTGGCAACTATCTCCCTGTTTCATGGTGCGTGTTCAGTCGCATATTATTTCATCCGAACATAGTTTCACGACGAGTCTACAGCCGCATATTCGGCGTACGAACGCGAGTAAACCCAACGGGCATCACTTGCTGGTTTTTCTCACCGTTCCAATAGATTTATCGCGTCTCAAGGCACTCGGAATGCCCCAAGGGAACCTACCACTCAATGTGTGTTCAGATCCCACAGTCTGATAGCTCCTTTTCTAACGCACGTCGCTCGAAAGATTGTGTATGAGACCATCTTTGCACTCACACTCGGAACCCTCGGTGCTGCTCTCAATGCTCCACCTCTAAAAGACATCACCTGGGCCAGCGAAATGAAAAAGAGGTGGATCCCGAATCGCACATTTGGAGCTACCACTAATAATCAAGTCGCCTCCAGATCGATCGACGAGCTGGACTCCCGCTTTGGCTTTGCAAACTATCACACTCGAGGAAAGTCATTTCTTGTGCCATTACCCTCAGGACAATCATGACACCAGATCCTCACCATAATGTGCCATGTACATCGTGATATCAGCGTGCTAAATACATGCTCCCGATAACAAACGTGGATGTGTGATTACAACCAGTATTCAGTCGTCGTCGCCATCACCAGCCTTTTTCTTCTTCTTCTCTTTACGTGCTTTCCGCTTCTCAGCCTTTTCAGCAGCTTCCTCCATGGCTAGGAAATCGCGTATGGAAGGAATAGCTGAGGATTCAAGAGGTTTGATACGCATTTCTTGCGTTTCTTCCTCTGTCGCTGCCATTTCGGGCATGGGTGGTGGAATAGAGGCGTGCCTGGCCTCGGGCTCAGATTCGTCAAACCAGCCTTGGGAACCAACGGCAGGGACAAGGAAACCAGTCACTCGGGCTTCCGTTTCTCTAGTGCCACCGTACTCCTCCTCGGACTCCTCGTCACCTGGGAAACCCTCATAATCTCCGGCACCGGTAAAGATGTCAAAGTCTTCATCCGGTGTTGCCGGTTCCGGTTCACGTACATGTTCCCGGGTTATGGCGGTCGTTTCTTCGGTTGATTTGCTTTTTGTTCCGGACTGCACAGCAACAGCACTCTCGACTCTCCGCTTCCGCTTCTTGGTACCCTCCTCCTTTCCCTCCTTGACCTTTCTCTTTTTCGACTTTTCCTCTGTTTGTCCAATTGGCTTGAATCCTATGGGTCTGAACTTTCCAGCCTTCTTGGCTGTACTGAGACCCGATCTGTCATTGTCTACCGATTTTTCGACAACTGGCTGGTCAGCTGACTTATCTTCGTTCTGTCGCTTTGCCTTGAGATCCCGAATGATGTCTTCCCGAGTACGCTTCCTCGGTTCTCTAGGTTTGGATGTAGAAGTAACTTCTGCAAATGCTTGTTCGAGGATTTCGTCGTCCTCTGTAGAGGCGGTGACCCGCGCACGATTCTGTTCAAGGAGCGACATGTCGAGGCCCTTTACCAGGATGGTGTGTTGGCTATCTCCACCAAGATACTTGCGCCGCTCCTCGATCTAAGAGTACTTCAATAAAGGCCGTACACAGTGAGAAAGTGAGAGACGTACAACATCCTTGTCCTCGTGGGCGACTCGTTTTTCGAAATCCTCGAGTACTGCCTCGACCTAGCACAGTGCGTGAGACAACATGTTCAAGGGCTGAGAAAGAGGAGAGGTACTTGAGCATAATCGTTTCCGACTCCCTCTCGCCTCTCCGCGGCACGGTCGCGATATCTACTTTCGGTCTTCTTTACTTTGCGAGGTTTGAACGCCGGCTCGGATGACACGGAGGTCGCGCTAGGGGAAAGTGAGCAGGCTCGAGGAGTGGGAAATGATTATCACGAACGCTGCTTTCTGTCGTATGCTGTTTGCGGTGGTACTAGGGACACCTTGTTTGGAATCGGCATTAGCTTGTGATCGCCGCGAGCTTGCCAGCAGGGTTCGGAACGCATCCTGGCTCGACGACTCATCAACGCGGTATGTTGTGTGAGATTGTTATAGGACGCACCTGGTCCATGGTATCTGAATTCGTTCACAGAGTAGGGTATAGGCGTTGTTTGCTGTTGTTAAGGTTTTACCCTTTTGAACATATTAGTCATCTCTCTCAAGCAGCCAGATTAATCTCGTTGCTGGGTTTAGGCGACATTTTGGCTTTCAGGGCACTCTCCACCGGAAATATTTCTCCAGCAGTTCCGTGGTTGGAGCTAGACTCTGCTGTTGCATTTCCAGGGCCTCGCCTTTCACAGTTTGATCTAGATCACAACTTGAAGGTTTTCGTACGGCCGACTTTTTCTTTTCATTTCGATTTGGCGTTCATATCGATTTCAGTTGGGTCACCTGGCTGAGGACCATTGGCACCCCTGATCTGATATAGGCCGAAAAGATATGCTCATGCTCTATCGTCGTGCATCGAATCCTACTGCTAAGCTCTTAAGCTTCGCTGCTTTCCCAACACGTTTGTATCCACGACTCCATTCTCCACCCACCCATATCCATTCCCTCTCCCGCTCAACGGCCTCCCTCGCTCGCACAATGACACCGACGCCATGGATTCCAAATCATTACCCGCCCGCTCGCCGTTCCGGCCACGTGGACGTGTACAAGAGCGAGAAACAGGGTCAGGTCCGTGTGGCCGATCCCTATCAATGGCTCGAAGAGAGCACCAACGAAACGGACGCGTGGACCTCTGCGCAGGATACCTTCACTCGAACCTACCTTGATAAAAATCCTGATCGCGCCAAATTGGAGAAGGTGATCAGATCAAACACGGATTACGAAAAGGTGCGATCAAGTGTGATCAAGTACACACAATCGCACGGTTGACAGTCATGACTGACAGTTCAGTTCACCGGCTCTCAAGTACGATGGAAAATGGTATTGGTACCATAACAGCGGCCTTCAAGCGCAGTCAGGTCTGTCGTTTCGGCAGGGGGGAGCGCATTGCATTAACGTTGACTCTTTTCAGTGCTCTACCGGTCGATCGACGGACAGTTGCCGGATTTCTCCAAGGACGGGACCGCCAAAGGCGAAGTGTTCTTCGACCCCAACTTACTATCAGAGGACGGAACCGCCGCCCTTGTTGTCACCGCCTTCTCGCGCGACGGTAAATATTATGCCTATGGTATATCCCTGTCGGTAAGTGCTGGATTTTCCATCCGTTCACAGCTGACCGACTGTCATGGCTACTGACTGCAGGGTAGCGACTTTTGCACCATTTATATTCGTGAAACCAACAAGCCGCTTGCCTCCAACGCCGACAAGCGTGTGAACCACCACGAAAGCCGCCTCAGTGACGAGATCCGCTTTGTCAAGTTTTCGTCCATTTCGTGGACACACGATTCCAAAGGATTCTTTTATCAGGTATGTGAACCCGTAATTACGCTCGGAGTAATTACCAGAGTCGTGGTGGTGTTGGACATGCTCGTGGCGCCGCCGGCATATCTGACGATTTTATCGCTCTTTCGACAGCGACTCCCAAGCCGCGAATCCCATGGACTTGCCACGGAAGACAAAGCAGGCACTGAAACAGCCGGAGATAAGGACGCGATGCTTTATTACCACAGAGTCGGCACGTCACAGTGTCAGTCTGTTCACGCTCATTCGCCGGTCAACTGATAAGCATTCCCATGTTTTGTCGTTTATTGGCTCATGCGGTTGTGATGTTTCGGGTTCCCAGCGGAAGACATCTTGGTCATAAAAGACGCCGAACACCGGGAGTGGATGTGGGGGACTTCCATATCGGAACTAAACGGGCGATATTTGTTCTTGAGTGTAGTCAGGGACACCGCGAGGGTGTGTATTTTTTCTCTCCGTTTTCCGTCCCACCGCGTCGTCCACGTGAACCCACATCGACGGACGCACACAGAAAAATCTACTTTGGGTGGCCGACCTTCAAAAAAATGAAATTGGTCAAAATATCAAGTGGGAGAAGTTGATAGACGAGTTTGAAGCCGAATATGAAGTGTAAGTTAGCTTTCGGTATTTCCTACGGTCACCAACGCTTTTCCGCAGCATCGCCAATGATGAAACGAAGTTGTACCTTCATACGAACCACAATGCCCCAAAATACAAGGTAGTTACGATTGACCTCGCCGACCCCAGGCGCACACAAGTAGACTTGATTCCTGAAGAAAAGGATGCATCGTTAAGCGACATAATAGCAGTTGGCAAAGACAAATTTGCTCTCATATACAAACGCAACGTCAGTTTGTTTGTTGCTATCCCTGTTCCAGTATCCCCTGACGCTCCATAAACGTGTCAGGTCATTGACGAAATATACCTCTATTCTATGGCTGGCGGAAAGCTGACGCGCATCGAACCATCCTTTGTTGGAGCCGCTGACGTGTTCGGCCGCCGTGCCCTCCCGGACGTCTTTGTTTCCATGATAGGCTTCACCAATCCTGGCATTATTGGACGATTCAATGTAGATAATTTCAATGCCACAGCATCCCTGGAGTCCGCATGGAGTATATACCGCACGACGGATGTGAAAGGTCTCCCGCCTGATGAATTCACCGTGGAACAGGTGTGGTATGAGTCCAAGGATGGGACCAAGGTTCCCATGTTTATCGTGAGGCACAAGAGCACTAAGACCGACGGTACCGCGCCGGCTATTCAGTACGGTGAGCCTTTCATGGTGCTTCCAAGGTTGATGTATGCTGACGGACGGACGAGACAGGATATGGCGGGTTCAGCATTTCAACCAACCCAACTTTCAGCCCTGCGATTCTTACCTTCTTGCAGTCGTACGGCGCTGTCTATGCCGTGCCAAACATCCGAGGCGGAGGTGAGTTTGGCGAAGAGTGGCATAATGCGGGAATCAGGGAGCGCAAGGTCAGTCAGTGGTTCTCAACCGTCAAAAAGTACTGTTGACCGTTCGTGCAGATCAACGTCTTTAATGATTTCATTGCTGCCACGTAAGATTTGTAGCCCTTTTCCAAATAGCAGTGCGTTGCATTGAGTTGTTTTTTTGCCTTTGCGATGCAGCGAGTACTTGGTGAAGAACAAAATCGCAGGCGCAGGCAAAGTCGCCATCAACGGAAGTTCGAATGGAGGAAAGCACCCCCACAACTTTATTGATGATGATGCCCTGATCCCAGTCTCACAGGTCTATTAATCGGTGCCTGCGTCAACATTGCCCCGCAAGGCACGGTCGGGGCTGCAGTTGCGGAGGTGGGGGTGATGGATCTACTCAAGGTACGTCGGTTTCCCCCGCCAATTTTGTCAGACCAGACCGACGCGCATTTTTTGAGTTTGCGGACTTCACAATTGGTAAGTGACACGTCGACATTTCCGACTATGAGAGGCTCTAACCTAGCAACCGCAACCGTAGGCAAGGCTTGGACTGCCGATTATGGTGACCCGCATGATCCGCACGACTTTGATTTCATATACCCCATCTCGCCGCTTCATAACGTGCCCAAGGACAAGACATTGCCGCCGCTGTTGCTGATGACCGCTGATCGTACGTATGAGCGTCGTATGCTTCCGATCATGACTCACGGTCCTGGTCGACTGAAGATGACGACCGTGTCGTCCCGCTACACTCTTTCAAGCTCGCCGCAACTCTCCAGCACTCGTTATCCCACAATCCACATCCTCTTCTCATACGGATAGATAAAAAGGCTGGGCATGGGGCCGGAAAGGGCACTGAGAAACGGTATGTGCACGAAATCTACCCTGTGTCACTGATTTGAGGACCATACTGATTTGAAAATCCAACTACTTGCGATGCACCTTGTTCTATTATCAGCATCCAAGATGCCACGGACAAATGGGGCTTTGTCGCCCAGTCTCTTGGATTGAAATGGCAGAGTGATAGTTGATAATCTAGGATATTCACATGTTCGTTCCTCTGCTGTAATGTCGGGTCGGGCACAAACAGTTTGCGGGGCCACAGCCAGACGAGCCAAGCACATGTTTATTTTATAACGCTCGCTCTGTTCCGGGAATAGATTGGCTGAGTGAACTGCCCTGAGCCTGGGTGCTTGAGATCGCGAGGAGGCTGCCTTCCCGGCAGTTCTTTCAAGGGGAGGGTTTGGGAGGAATATCAGTTTTGAGGGCGCGTGTAGCTTTCTGCCGTGGCACCGGGGCTGTGGAGTATCAACGTATAAGATAAGCGACGCCGAAAAGCAAAGGGGGGAGAACGGACCGTTGATATTCTCTGTGACGTAAAACTGCCGCAGAATCATAATCGCGTCTTCTCGCAAATACCCACCGGTGGCTTTGTACGAAGGGTGTACGGGGTGCTCGAGGCTGTCGAATCGATCAAATCCATGCATCATTAAATCTTATCCAGATACCCCTCCTCACCACTCGTTCACTCCCAACACGCTTCCACACCCACCAAACTTGTCGTTCTCGCATCCGTAGAACACTTGTTGGATGCCTAGCTGACGGAGAGCCGATGCGCACATGATGCATGGCTCGACGGTCACGTAGAGCGTTGTATTGGCGAGGGGATATCGAGCGGTCGAAGATGGGGGCGTGAGTGACGTATCCTCGAGGATGAGATCGATGGCTTCGAGTTCTGCATGCCTCGAAGCCTGATGGGCCGCAGAGATATAAATAAACAAAAAAAGCGATCCTGGGGGGGAGGTGCACATACGTTCCGCAGCTGGTTAGTTCTGTTGCGTGCCTTGGCTATGATAGCGCCGTCTCGCACGAAGACGCATCCGACGGGTACTTCACCTGAAGCGAGTGCTTCCTCTGCCTTTGACGGTTGGGTCTGAGAACTGGCGATTGGGGTAGGTTCGGTGAATGGGCTTTACCATGGTCATGGCCTCGCGCATCCATGTAAGATGGACGTGGTCGTCTGTGTTGTCACAGGACATGCAGTGGACGAACGTTGTTCGGTTTTCGAGACACTACTACACTAGTAGAGTGTAGATATGCTCGTAGTAATGCATTGACTGATTTGCAAGTAGACCCCACAAAAGTGTAGCTTAATAATTACCCCCGGGCCGAATGGCAAACTTCGGAACCTCATCTCATCCGCAGTACCAGATACACGCCACACAGCTCTCTGCGGCGCAGCCAAGTCGACGACGAACGGAGCTGATGGATGCTGTACAGAAAACCTAGTGAGACAGTGGGAACGACGGGAGTTCCCCCTCCAGATGACTCATCTCACTAAGCACGGTGACGTACGGGGTCACGAGATATCGAGCTTGACACTTAGTAAACAATTAATTTTACGTAGCCCAAATAACTTGCCAATCAAGGTTCTGAGGTTCTGAGGTTTTCATTGAGCATAGCGATAGTAGCTATAGTTATAGATACACTCAAGATCATCGACTTGAACAATGTTCCAGATCAAAGACATCGCCATTTAAAACTTGGCGCATCAAAGTGGCATTGCAGTGAAGATTTGAAGACGTTAATAATGCTCAATGTCGCTTGGCAGTGCCTTGTCATCAACTTTCCCGCGTCCTTCTCCACCAACTGGCCATGCTTCCCTGCATCCCCTACCCACCACCCTCCTCGGCGATCATGAAGCCTGCAGACACGAAGAGCTCAGACTACTCCGCAGAGGGCACACTCTACGTCTCAAAACCCTTTCGGTCAAAGTCTGCAAAGAGGCTCCGTGCCTTGATCACCTTCAAACCTCGCAAATCCCACTTTGACATGTCCAATAAGTCATCGGGATCAAACGAGTTCAGAGTAGGCACCAGTCTCGTGCGTGCCATTGTCGTGACCATAACGTTCTCTAGGGATTCTTCACGCTCTTCTGGATGTCCCTCTTCCTCTTCACCGTCCAGACC
>JBBPUO010000045.1:18688-34168 GCA_038094755.1 Caloboletus firmus | reverse complement strand
CCATCTTCAATTAGTCCACAGGAAGAATTCTACACCGAGGGCTCACTCGAGCTGCTCCAAGCCAGGAGGCGCTTAGCGGCGTATTCCCTGCCCAGGTTGGATTTTACCTGCCAATAGGCGATATCAGTAAGGTGCTTACAACATCCTACCCTCTTTGTCATTGCAGAGCTCAAAAACGAGTCGCCCAACAGCGCATACATGCCAAACTACCCCTCACACGCATCATCGACCTACGAAAGAAAATATTTAGCGAAGTCAAGGTGATCAGTCGTAAATGGTTGTTCGCGCGCGTACTGACTCATCACCGGCAGCGGTTCGGTAACCTTGGTTCTCAGATCGGCGACGACCGACCCATATCACAAGTCCGCTTCGCCCCGAATAGTACGATCCTTGCTACTGGCAGTTGGTCAGGTGCCGTCAAACTATGGAACGTTCCTGCATGCACGCCCATACGAACGCTGCGTGGTGAGCAACCAAATGGGTTTGTACCATGCGCCACGTAATAATACAGTCTTGTCTACAGGTCATGCGGATCGAGTAGGAGGCGTTGCTTGGCATCCGCAAGCCACGCTCACTCAGGGTGAGGGATTGGTCAATCTTGTCTCCGGGGCGGGTGACATGAGCGTCAACCTCTGGTCTCTGAACAGGTGCGCACCGTTCGATGCACCAGCCAAATCGTATTACTAAGCACATGCACCAGCGATGCCCCACTCGCCACCATGAAAGGGCACGCTGACCGGATCTGTCGTGTTGCCTTCCACCCATCGGGCGATTACGTGGCATCCGCCTCCTTTGACACATCGTGGAGACTGTGGGACGTGTCGACCGCGAAAGAATTACTCCTCCAAGAAGGCCACTCGAAGGAAGTCTACTCGGTCGAATTCCAAGACGACGGTGCACTCGTCGCATCCGGGTTGGTGCAAGTTGGTTCATTCACTCTTTCTAACCCTAACCCTGTTTCTACCAGCGGTCTAGATGCGATCGGGCGTGTGTGGGATCTACGCACGGGCCGAACGGCGATGGTCCTCGACGGCCATGTCCAAGCCATTTTTGGCATTGCCTTTTCCCCCAACGGGTACGTCTTTTTGTCTCTTCATTGGAAAAAAAAGAAAAGCCTCCGACGATCGCTGACGTAATATTTATGGGTCCCAGTTACCAAATCGCAACAGGTGCCGGCGATGATACGATCCGAATATGGGACATGCGTAACCTAAAAGCGCTCTACACTATCCCCGCGCACGTTTCTAACGTCGCTGACGTCCGATTTTTCCGGAGCGACGGGTTGCCGCCGAGCGTGTCTGTCAACGGCGAGGTCGCCATGAACGGCGTGGAAGCCTCCAACGAGGAAGTGGGCATAGACAAGAGTGGGGACGACGACGACGACGACAACGGAGCAGAAGAGTGGGGGTATCGCTCGGGACTCTACTTTGCAAGCGCGGGATACGACGGTTTCGTCAAGCTGTGGAGCGCAGACGATTGGCAACTGCTCCGTACGCTTACGACAGACTCGGGAAAGGTCATGTCGGTGGATCTCACTACGGACGGCCGGTTGCTCGCTTCTGGAACCTATAACCGTAACTTTCAATTGTTCGCGCCAGAGGATGTTGCAGTGTAGGTTGTGTTGGCAGTAATAATTACAATAAAAATCGACGGTCGTGCGTGATACAGGGCAAGAGGAAAAAAAAAAAAGGCGAGGGTACATTGCATATACAAAAAAATTAGATTACACCATCCCTGACCTATTCCAGGCGGGAGATCGAGTCAGTCACAAAAATTGTATTCAGGGGAGACGGATCATAAAGAGGCCAGGGCGTACCTTTTGCATAAACCCAGACACACGAATAATGTCCACCACTTGTGCTTCGCTCTCCATCGCAATCACCAGGTTTTCCAGCATCTGAACAAGTAATGCAAGCGTAAACACAGTGTACAAGCTCAAGATTCACCACCATCAGGCAACTCACGTCCTCCACCTTATCGACGGGGATCCCAGTACAGAGTGCAACGATCTTCTTGCACTGGTACTCCTTTTCCGCGCTCGCTCCTTGCAAGGACTTCAGTCTTGCTTCCATCAACTCCTCCATTCTCAAATGCCACATATTCAGTCGTCGTAATCGTATCAGGCTCGTGACAGAGTCAGTCGTTGGCATTGGAGGCTCGATCTCGACACTAAAAGCAACGTCCATCGAACCTGCGACTCCCGCCATGGTGGAGCTTGGCCCCCGCCATTGGAATGCAGAACCGGCCATTTCCCGTCCGTCTCTACCAGAGAGGTCTGTCCTCCCTGTCCAGTCGAAGTTGTCTTCCTCTGAAATCGCTTTTTCAAGATTTCGTATCCGCTGATGCACCTGGTCAAGTTCTGCACATCGGCTGTGCCATAATTGTATCTGCTTTCGTTGCTCCGAGAGCTCTCGAGTAGCAGCGCGGAGGTGAGCTTGTGTTACATCGAGCGAGTCTTGCTTCGCTTTGATCTCTGCAGAAAACTCGCCGCTGAGATTTTGGATCATTGCCGTCATGTCTGCGAGTGGGTGAGCGCCGAATACCACCACAGCAAAGAAAAGGAAAGAACCTGTAACGATATCCTGGCTCTTTTGCACCGGAGCTGAAGGACCTGTCCGTAATGACGCCAGTAGGTCTTCTGCCCGAGGGCCACCGCTTAACTCCTGAAAAGTAAATTAAGCACCAGTAGATCCGTTATGCATCGTGACACCTGCCTCGACCTCTACCCCGAAGTCGCCGGGACGAAGCCCAAGTTTATTCGGCAATATTCGGTTAGCACCGACGTCCAACAAAGTTCTTACCAGGCTTCGATTCCCGACGCGCGCGGCGATGTTCAGGGCGGTATCCCCATGCTCATCCTGAAGATCGACGATGGAGCGAAAGTCACCGCCCTGGTTCTGAGCTATCCACATGAAAATCTGATCGAGGTAATATCGGGCACAGACTGCACGGCCTTGTATGCCAGCGAGATACATGATATGATGCAGGACCGATTTTTTGGAGCTATCAAGGGTGCGTATAGATTGGTGTAATGCCTGGACGATGACGTTGAATGTGTGTTGGTCAGAGTTGTGGGTGTCGATGGAAGCACGCATAAGCGGAGTCTCTCCGGCAAAGTTACCGCGGTGTATGTCAGCACCTGCAGTGACGAGCTGCTCTATGATGTTCTGGCGACCAAGGGATGCGGCGAGGTGAAGGGCCGAGTGACCCTTGTCATCGAGGATGGCATCCGCGTCGAGCGGAAGGGAAGGGTCTGGGGTTAGTTCGCGAAGGAGACCAAAAACAGGACCTGGATCATCTTGACGGCAGATGGCAGCGACGAGCTGTGCACGACGCGCATCTCTAAAGATAGAAGGGTCGCGCAGAAGGGGTGGTTTTGTAGAGAAGCGGAGAGGGAGAGGGTCGGTGTCTACGCTGTTGACCGAATTGCCGTTTGTGGAAGGGGGATGGGGTGAACGGGGCGGACGGGGTGACGGCGTGTCGTTGACGGAGGTGGCGCGTTGGGTTTGGGAGGAGGAGGATTGAGACAAATCGGGCTGTGGGGTGGGCTCTTTGCGAGGCCGCTTGGTTGGAGGGCCACCGTCGTCTTGTGCGGGAGATGGCCGGATGTCGGCGGGCGCGTCGAGGAGGGGTTGGGACGCGTGGTGGGGATGAGAGAGGGGGTGGGTGGCGGAGACGACTTCTGAATCGGATCTGGCTCTTTTGAGGGACTGCTGAATTGGAGGTGGAGTCGGGGAAGGTGCGCCGGGAGAGTTGGCGGATTGATTTACGGAGGATGGGAAGATGGCGGACCTGGAGGGGGCGAGGGCGGAGGTGGATGGGGTGAAGAGGCCCTGGGCACGACCCTGGTTGAGGAGACGGAGGGCAGAGCCAGGCATCATGGAAGCGGATGGGAGGACGGACTGGGGGTATGTTGGTGCAGAGAAGGAAGACGCGGCCGAGATTGGACGTGGGGACGGGGCGGTGTTTGCGGCAGGGAGGGACGCGAGGGAGGCGGAGGAGGGCGTGAAGTCGAAAAGCGGGGCGAGGAGGGGCGCGACGCCATACTGGGCAGCAATGTCACGACCGCGGTCAAGTGGAATCCTGGGAGACGGGTGAGAAGGGGTGCAAGGGAGGGCGTGTGGGATGCGTACCAAGTGCCTTGGTATTTACCGTAACCGCCCTGCACGATTTCGTGTTTTCCGGGGAGGATTTCTTTCTCGAGTATCTTTGTGCGTCTGCCCTTTTCTATCCCGGCGACCTTGAGGATCTGTGTTGCATTGACATACGAGTCACCGCGTCTGCGCATGACGGCGATGCCACGGACCATGCACTCGTAGACCTGCAGAGAGGGGTGAAACGGATGGGAAGAAGGGGGAGAACGGGACAGACCTGGACGGACGAGTATACGGCATTGTATATTTTAATGGGAGGCGGCTGGACGGGGAGCATGAAAACGACGACTTGGAGTTGGCCGCGGGACGCGACCCGGACTCGGATGGACGCGCGCTGTCGGAGCTGGAATTCGTGGGAGAGTTGCACGTGGTGATACACGCTCGTTTCCCTTGTTTGTGCTGCAACGGCATGGAGCGACAACCACTCCTGGGGGGTGTGCCCGTGTGGCCGATCATACACGCTATCAGAGCAGTCAGTCCCCATCTCCTCTCCTTGCGCGTGCTCACATCCCAGACAGGACGTTATCGTGCGTAGTTCACTATGCCCCATCTGACTAGCTCACCCGCCGAGACGATATATAGCACTATATCGGTCCGTTTTCCTTTTCTTCTCCTGTTATCTCGTCACCCACTATAGGTACACTGCAGATGCGCCACTCAGCTTCGAAGCGGTCCGTCTTCTGCCCATCTTCTTCGCCCCGTCTCATCCGCCCACAGCTCACAGCCCCCGACATCACCTACACGCTCGTCCGCCCCCTCGAGGACAAGTACAATGCCATCCAGCGCGCAGGAAACAGATCCGTCGTATTCGCCTTTCTCCTAAACAGAACTTACTTTGTCCGCGACGAGAACAACCTCACAGATGCCCCTCTCTCCACAACCCGTGCTGCTCTCTGCGAACTCCTCGCTATCCGCATCCTCCGTGACAACGGTAATAGCGTCCTCGATCTCGTCTCCACCCTCACCACTTCCTGGCCAGTCTGGTCCGGCGCAGAGCCCCACGTCCTCCAACTCGCCAGGCAATTGCGCGACATCGACCTCGACGACCACGTCGGAAACGCGATCGAACTGGCTATCATCTCAAAGGCTCGCCGTTTCATAAAGAGTTCCCCGTGTCAACGAGTCATACATGCAATCTGGGTGTATGCGTCTCTCTCTCCACTCGCCCACTCCCTCTCACAATCCTACTAGTGGAAAATGTGTCTACCAGCCCGAGAGTAGTCACGCCATCCTCTCAGATGTATGCCTTCTCCTGCATCTTCCCTTTTCCTTGACATACCCCTCTTTAGTGTTACAAACGCACTCCCATCCACTTTTACGATCCCCACAAGGCTCCCCTTCTCGATCACTACCGGTACGTCTTCTCCACTTTCCCCTCATTCCCTCTCATCCTCTTCCCTAGCCTCAAGGTTCCCGCTATCCGTTCCGTCTTGGAGTATATAAAGTACACTCCGTTTCTCCTTCTCCGCAGGTTCACTAACACTTTTCAGTTTCTTGATCCTCTTTATCTTGTTCGTGATAACTATCGAGATGAATCAACGTTACAGGATAAACACTGCCGAAACAGTATTCATGGTGTATGCCCTCGGATTCACTCTCGAGAAACTCGCAACCATGCAAGAGCACGGCATCAAGGGTAAGTCGTCACTTCTCCTTCCTCCGCCCCACTCACCCCCCACAGTCTACTTCAAGGGGACTTGGGTGAGCTCTGTGACACTCGCACCATGGAAGACGTCTGATTCGTGTACTGTACTCTAGAACGGTTTCGATCTAGCATTTGGTCTGATATCTCTCTCACCCTCACCCTCACCTACTCCATCTTATCTCCTTTTGTCACAGTCACCGCATACCTTATCTATGCAATATTTAGGATATATGGCATCGTTTACCACAGTAATGATCCCTCCTTAATTTCCCTTACCATCCTGACATGCGCTACAGATCAATGGGCTAGAGACATTGGCATAGATTTTCTCGCAGTTATCGCCTGCTTGCTATTCCCAAGGTGAGATTCTTCTGCTTGACGGCTTACCAGTCCCTCAACGCTCGCAGACTCGCTTTCGTCACGCTCAAGAACAACCTCATGGTCCTCTCTCTCCGCGCCATGATGATGCAGTTTATTGCTCTTATGCTCATCGCGGCCTTCTGCTTCCTTGGCTTCCTTTACGCATTGTGGACGTGAGTGGCTCAACTTCTTGTCTGAATCAGCCTGACCCAGGGGTCAGCTTGGGGCGCAAAGGTGCAGGGTCTGTTCCGTGGCTCTTGTTCTGTTTTATGCCGATTGACCTAGTTTCACTAGATACTCCTTAAGGTATTTCTCGTGTTTCATTCCTACGACCTTTGTTCAACATTCTGTCATGCAGCACTATCGCGTGGTGGATGCTTGATATCTGGTTTGGACTCGATGCGAGTGGTTTCGATAGAGCAGGTCAGTCTTTCGCATAGGTGTCCTTCTAGTTGTTCATTCATGCAGCCGATTTTGACCCCGTGTTCGGCCCTATCCTCATGATCATGTATGCATGCCTGAGTAACACGCTATTGCTAACCGGTACGTGGTCACTTTATTGCAAGCTTTGAGGTACTTCATACTGTAACGCAGTGCTCGTTTCTGTAAGTGTACCCCCAATAGTAACGTCGATGGCACCCTTGATACATCTGCGGATAGATCTTGTCGAATACATTCGCGAGAATCAGCGAGGATGCTGCCGCCGAGGTTGGTTTCGGTTCCCAGCTTCTGATTGCCTCGACCATCTTAGCATTTCCAGGCCATGTTTAGGAAAGCGGTTTCTACGATCGAGGGGTAACATCCGCGCCGCGCCATGTTTCGTTTTTTTTTTGGTTGCTAACACATGACGCTTACAGGGTCAAAGCCGACTCGCTGTTTTCTTATCAACCCCCCATCAATCTAATCGCCGTTTGCATCCTTCTCCCCGCTAGGTATGTTCTGAGTCCGAGGTGGTTCCACAAGGTAAGCCGCTTGGTCGATACCTCCCTAGTATGTTCCACTGATTAGTCGGAAGGTGAACGTGTTTCTCATAAGGTTATCGGCCTTCGGCATTTTTAAGCACTCAGTGCTTACCCCCTATGCAGAGTTACGAATTTCCCCATCCTCCTCCTCATCGCGTGGTATGAACGTGAGTCGGCAACACAGACACCTAGTTGCGCTTGCTCATGTTCAACGGCACAGGTCAAGCAAAGAAGACTGCCTCGGTCGGATTTTACGAAACGATCTCATCCCTGTTTGAAAAGGTGGTAGAGAGTTTACCCCGCTCGCTCAGGCTGTTGTGTAAGTCGATCGGTTACTCTTCTCAATGGCTCAGATAATGATCATCCACCCTACAGCTTTGTTCGAAGGTCTAGCAGGATCAAGTGCCGACATCGAGGTCGTACGTTCTGTTTCTTTTCAAACGAACCAACGACGCTCAGCCATCGTCAGATCTTTGACATTGAAGACGAATTGGCACATACTTTGGACATCGAAGATGACGCGGAGCGCATCCAAGTGCCTCATCCCGGCGGCCTCGAGCGCCGGGTATCCCGCAAATCAAGCCGTCCATCCACGCGTTCTCTCCGCCCAGCGCGCCCACCGTCTCCAAAGGAACATGAGCCTGACCATGAGCCTCAACGCGCATCGCCTTCCCCGCCGCAAAATGCCGTCCACCACCGCCAGACCTCCGTGCCCATGTCCCTTCGCAGACGAGTGACCCCCTCGGCCCACAAACCCGACGTCGTCCAAAGTCCACTCGCCCAACTCTTTCAACCATTTGTCCTCGACGGAGTACCTGTGCAAGAAGACGTCATTTCGGACAGCGCGAGCTGCGGTGGTGGCGGACCGGCGTTTTTGCCACCGCCACCGCCGCAGCTCGGATACGGCTCCGCGACGCGCCGCCGATTGCCGTCGATGCAGTCGATGCGTAAGCGCCCGAGCGAGACATCTCTGTGGGCGACGAAGCTGGCTGGGTCTGAGAGACCGGTGTGTCCGCTGCTGGATACGCGCCCGGAGACGTTGGTCGGTCCGTTGTCTCCATCGTCTGATAACCAGGAGGAGGGGCAGGGTATTGCGACCGTGGAGCAAGTGGAAGAGATCACGGAGGACAACGGAGGGATGTCCGAGTGTATGAAACGGATGGAGAGGATCGAAGGACGGCAGGAGCGCATTGAGGAACTGCTTGTTCAGCTTCACGCGCAATTGCAGCGTTGACGATGCCGAGCAAAAGAGGTTCCCACGGGCAATGATATATATCTAAAGGGACTGACTGGAAACTTGTCTTGAAGACAATTTACTATTCGGATACGAACTTCGTTCTCGTTTTACTCTTGTTGGAACGACGCATGTCAGCGTGCTTGCATGTGCCTCGTATTAAGTACTTTATTCTTCGTCATCGTTCCAGACAACATAAACATGAGAGAAATATCGTCGATCGAGTAATGGTAGGTTTATAGGTACAAGCGCAGATGAAACGTACGACGTACTGCGAGCTATGATATCCAGGGGAGAGAAAGAAAGAAAAAATCGGGATGACAAGGACGGGAATGAAAGATGCCTGATAATTTATAGTCAACGCCAATCGCGCGAAAAAGTGACTCAAGGGGGGGAGGGCGCGAAGAATGAAAAGGCGAAAGGAAGGAAAGGGAGAAAACAAGCCTCCACTCCCTACCATCGCCGAGGTGGCGACGGTCCATCCCACCGCCCTCGATCCTCTTGCCCGGGACCACTCGGAGCACCGGCACGATGTCGCGCCCACCCAGCATCCACAGGTCTGCCCACAAAGTCACCACTACCACCGCCACGATCACCACCCCCGCCGCTGTTACTACGCCCACGACCCCTACCCCGACCTCTTCCGCGCCCGTTCGACTGCTGCCACCCACCGCCACGCAGCTCGCCCCTCTCATCACGATACCGCGCGTCCGTGTGACCCGGGCCGTCGTCACGGTCGAATCGTCCAAGACCGTACTCACCCGCCCGCGGACCGGACGGGGGTTGGTGTATCCCTGGGGGGTGCATCCCCGGCTGGGGTGGCGTTCGCACGTGTGGTGGCCCCATGAACGAGGATGTGCCGGAGCGTGGCACGGGTGCATGTGGATGCGATGGGGGTAGACCGGACGGGAAAGCGGCACCTGGACCGGGGGCGGGACCGGAACCAGGGGTGAGCGCAGGTGCAGGTGCAGGGATAGGTGTGGGCCCGGGTCCGGGCAGCGAACCGGGGGTAACGCCCGGTGCGGGTGGGACGGGGAAACCTGGTACGCCACCTGCCCAGTGTGGTTGTTGCCCATGCGGCAAGGGTGCACCCGCCGTCGGCATCGTTGGACGTGGAACTGGGTGTGGATGTGGATGTGGAAGAGGAGATGGATGGGGTAAGTGCGCGACGTTGGCTACCGCGTTGGCGAGTCCGCCAGAGATGCCTGGGATACCGCCATTTCCGGACGACAGTGCGCGAAGGATCGCCTGGATTTGTTCATGTGTGAGCGTGGCGACTTCGGCTGCAAGCGCAGAGTTGGCTAGCTGTGGGTAGGCTTGGAGAGCCGCCGGGAGCGATGGGACAGGGACGGAGGCTGGAGGTTGGGGCTGGGCCACACTGGGTACCATCGGGGCTGTCGGTAAGGCAGGTGGTGGAACGAGTTTCCCCCTAACAAGAATCCAGATACCGATCACGTAGTTGTTCTGGCGAACTTTGGGTAGACGCAGCTCGTCCAAAAGTTCAATGAAATCTGGCAAGGGCGTGCTCGCCAAGAGCGGCACCATGTAGAGCTCCTTTCCGGGGTGATAATCCTTGGGTTGATGGCCCCATGGAAACACAAGTCCATGACGACTGAAGATGAGATGCGTCAAATGAAACGGCCATTACAATTCATTCAACGGACTTACTTTTTATGCAACAGGAAGTCGCTAAATGTTTGGAGCATGTCGTCGCCCCCTTCAGGAGAGAACGCACATGCAATGAGTTCTTTTTGTGGATTTAGTCTCGTCTGCAATAGGAACTGTGCAGAATTTTCCGTTGGTACACGGCCGTCGATCCGGAGCGTATCAGATGGGAAGAGTGTTCTCCAAAGAGGGGAGTCAGCACTCAAGGTCCGACCACCAACCTGGCGGGCAGCAACGGGGGCTGACTGGGGAATGGATGAATCCACAGGCATGACAACCTAGAACGGAAATGAACAACAATGACCCTTCTGAAACATTTCCCATTGCTCACCTTCCCCGTCCATACAGGGGGAACTGCCTGAAACGCTGCCTCTGGGTCTCGAGGTCGCTCGTCTCGGGCAATGTCCGTATCATGGTCTTTTTCTAAGAACATATCGAAATCTTGATCAGTTGCCTCGCGAGCAATAGAGTCTACCTCAATCGGGTGACTCCTGTGTTGTTGCTCCGGCTTGGGTTCCGGCTCTGGTTCTGGTTCTGGTTCTGGTTCTGGTTCTTTTGCTATCTCTCGCGAAGCGGCCTCCGGCCTCGGAGATGACCATAATGTATTTAGGTCGAAGGATGGGCGGGCGGGTGTCTCCACCTTGACGAGCTGCGTCGGCGAAGTCGCAATCACAGGGGACGGTTCGGAAGAGAATGGAGGAATTATCAACGGGGGCGGGGGCGGGGGCGGCGCAGGCTCGGGTGGCGCAGGCACCGGGTGATCAGATCCAGAGGGCACGACAGAAGTTTCTAAAACGGGTGTGGGCAATTGATCACTAAATGGGTCTTGAGGAGCGGGCTCGTCGTCCAAGTGAATGAAATCTGCGATATCTAATTCCGGCTCGGGAGAAGTCTGAAGGTCGGAAGCAGATGGCACGAAGAGGGGGTGAATTGGCGGTCTGATATTGTCACCTCTAGGAGGTGAATAACCGTCGTGGTGCATAGGAAAAGTACCACTCCACGTGGCGCTCTGAGGTGCATTTGGCGATTCGGGCGGTATCGACCCTTGTGAGACCGAACTGGCTCTGTCCTTCTGATGTTGCTCGGCGGCCTTTAGTCGCGCCTGCCGCTCTCTCTCCCGACGCTCCTCTTCCCGACGCTCTTCCTCTTCCTTTTCTCGCTCCTTTTCTCGTTCGCGTAGTAACGTTGACGACTCCCCGTTGACGTCCTCGATATCTTGTAAGCCTTTGTGTGTGATCTTTGCGCGAGGGATGAGTGTCTTTTGGAGAATTGAATGTTCCAAGGCCTCTTTTTCAGCGAGCTTGATGGACTGCTTCGTTTCTTCATTGGCCAGATCTGTAGAGCTCATCTGGGAAAGTTCCTTTGCAGATATAGTGGCGTAGCATATTCGCTTGTGTATGGCGACACGGTCCTCTTGACTCAGGTTAAAAGTAAGCATACGGAAACGTTCCCTGAAGGAGAGACGGTTAATATAAGACATCGGCCACGAACGAGACTCTTACTTATACTTGGGTCCGACGCCCTGTTTGCCATGTTTGTCGGGTTCCCCGTAGAGTTCGAACAGACACTGCTCGAGCTCCGAGGCAAAGACGTCCCCATCGTCTTGTAACCGTTGCTTGTCTTCGTCGGTGAGGTTCTCTGCTTTCAGATCAACCTTGTTGCCGGATCCGTCCTCAACCTCTGTGCGAGGATACCTGAGAAAAACCGGACGAAACATATCCCGGAGTTTTCCAAGGCAATACTTTCTGGCTGGGTCTTCGTCAACCGAGATAGGGGCATCCGAGGACTTTTTGCGTTTGGGTTCCCGCGCCTGGTGCGAGACAACAGATTTGCGTTTAAGGTGACTACCGGTGGCAGGTGATGCTCTCCATTCCTCCGAGAACGGGGTGCTAAACTTGCGAGCACCTGGATCATAGATGCGCGCGTCGGAATAGTGGTCTGAATCCGATGCATAAGTTGCGTGGCGCGTCCGACGCTATTGATGCCGTGCATCAGCAGACATGTAGACACAACAAGAGAAGAGTACACACCCGAGAGGGTCGCTTCCCCTTTACTGATTCCGATTCTCCCACATACTCATCTTCGCTATCTGGGTCCTCCTCTGATTCTGAAGGTGATAGTGCGGGTGGCGGCGTTGGGAGTTGTAATGGCTCATTGGAGCCGTCGTCGTTCTGCGGGACATCGATAAGGTCGGGATGGGCTTCTGGACCTTCCCACTGCACTGCGGAAAGATCGGTCTGGTTAGCACACGTCGCCGATGAATGCCATGACGAAGGCGGACAAGAAATGAAGGGCAACGAAAAGGGCCTGCGGCGACCGAGACTGAGCGAATGAGCCCACCGAGTACGACGGGAACTTAGTCTAGTCGCGGGCGTCTACAATTGTACAGGGCGCTCAAACTACTGAGACTCATACCAGATCATCTGACTCAACGGGCAACGTTGCGCGCCAATAACGTAAAGCCTCTCAGCTTGTGAAGATGCAGAGCACCCGCGATTGGGCTGCAGACGCATGGACACGACCGTTATGACAGCAACCATCGTGCGAGAGGGACGGATGGTCTGGCAGAGAAAGCGCAGAAACAGGTGCCTCAGACGACGGATAGCGAACAAGTTGTAGGGGTACAGAACTTATATGCTCGATATACATTGTGCACGGGCGGGAGCGCCGCGGATTGTCGTAAAAAGAGCAATCGGGACCGGTGACACTCACTGATCATGCGTCGACCGGTATTTTCGGTACAAGTAGGACAGACATAAACCTCTACACGGACGGAGTAGTGATGAGCAAAAATGGATGAAAGCGATAAGAGACGACATACCAAGATCTTCAGCCTGCTCTACACTGAGCTCCACACACCGGAAATGATACCTGTATTTTAGAAGAGATTACACCATGAAGAGATTGTAGAGTGGTGGATGAGGGTACGCACCACTCGTGACACTCTGAGCAGAAGACCATAGGAGAGCCATCGTCGGGTTGATTGCAGAGACAGTAAGTGTCGTTTTGGGCGTGCCTTGAATCGTCTGTTGGCTTGGGTGGTGCCTTTGATCTACTGCGTGCCGTGCGCGACCTGTTCTCCTTTTCAACGTCACTCACGGTGTCGCCCGCCTTTGTTGATTTTTCTTTTGAACGGGGTGTTTTAGCATGGAGGAGATCCTTGGATGTTGGTTTCGTTCGTGAACGGGCAGGCATGGCGATGACTGTGCGAGTCAAAGGACAGGAGAAGTTCAAACTCCGAACCTCCGGCTGTGGCACACATGTTTGCTCCGCGGGTCGGGCCATCTCAACTCAACTACATCGCGCTCTGCGCGGACCAGTGACACGTCGAGCCCGACGTCGGCAGCGGTACGTTCAGTCCATCACCGCATACATTCGACGAGTGACTCATGGTCGGTGCGATGTCCCCCTTGCACAACTGCCACCGTTACGTGTCATGTGCGATGCCGCATGTTTGATGGTGACTGTAATCATTCATTTGAATTAGTATGGGAGACAATCTCGAGCGTCGCGCCAAATGGGGTGTGCTCGGGTGTGCTAGCGGGTGCTCCACTCGGGGTCGTCAGCATCGCTGATCTGGCATTAGCGCGACGGCACAGGGGAGGAGGGAGCAAAAGCGGGCAGGGCAAAGACGGGCACGATGGCCATCTTGTTGCCAGGCTTGCCGCACGTTGCGTCACACGCCCTCGGCGACCGAGACGCGTCAGGACGCGTCTCGCGTGACACTTTGCACTGTCATTGACTCCGAGACGTCATATCATCTCCCCGTTCTCCACCTCCCACGCTTACTATTACTCGTGACCTTCCTTGCCCGGGCGTCTTCTCGCAGCCCACGTTGCTTCCGTGAGTGATGTCTTGTCCCGTCCATTCATCCCGTCCCACTCTCGCTTCCCTTTTCATTCTTTGTCTCACGCCTCCCCGTCCTGGCGGTCACCCTGCCGCACAGGTTCTCCCCCTTCCCGGCTCGTCCTGGTAATCCTTCCGTTCACGACAGCTAGAAACCGGTGCGGGATCGACCATCAAGGCATCGTCCGGTCAGCTTCATTCATTTCCCTTCAGAAATTCCGTCTCCTTATTTGACCCGTCCATACATCTGTCACATCCCGCCGGCTCTGCTGTGTTCTTCCTCTTCTGTCTGACGTGTGTGCCCTTTACGACAACCTACTGACTTCTTTTCTGCTGTATATCTCCCCAGGCTGCTGCCATTGTTATCGCGCACGTTCCCACCTCCCATCAACTTTTCCCGTTCTGCCCTTGCTGTACCTCGTCCTTTCGTACTACATTCTTTAGTCTTGCTCTGACTGTGGCGCTGCATGCGGTCCATGCATGGCCCTCCTCGCTCTATCTAACCCCTTCAAATCACACTTTTTCAATTCCTTCCAGATGACTTCACAGCACCGTAGCAATCTCAAATCGCAGCCCATCCAGCTTGTCCTTTCTTCGCGCGGTGCGGAGTGGTCCACCTCTTCTTCTCACCCATTACCATACCACGATGCGCCCGAGTCCCCACAGACGACATTCAGACAACGCATCCGTTCCTCCTTTGAGCACGGTCTGAAGACGGCAACGCGGTCAAAGGTCAAGCCCTCTGACGATGACTTTGAAAGCACCACCGCCAAGCGAAAAGACAAGGATAAACCAATGTCTGACGACATCGACACAAGGGACCACGACAATGACAAAGGCAAGTCGGCCATGTTGAAGCGCCTCGAATCCAAAGTAGGGCTTCGACGGGCTAGTCGTAACTCTGTCACATCCTCATCAACTCCGACCGTGTCTTCCGCTGGCCAGAGCAGGGTTGGTACAGAGCATGTAAACAATGCGGAGAGGCATGGCAAGCCTCGCGTGGCAGGTTGGGCGAACTTTATCACCCCTTCTCTACGGCAAGCCTCAATGTCTTCGCCTGCCGTTCAGCTTTCCTCGCATCCCATACCTTCCCCAAATTCCCAGCCGGTCGTGATCCTTGACCCAACATCGAATCCTGCGACTGGTTCTATTGTGCGCGACCGCACCCGTCGAGCAAGCATGCAACCTACAATTAGGGAAATTAGTGCGCCACAACCTCTAGCCCCTCGCCGAGAACGTAGAGGTGGTGTAGGAACTCCAGAACGCAATGAGACAGCGTCTCCGCGAGCTAGTAAATCTAGACCATCCCCCATATTCATGCCACCTGCGTCCAGTGCTCGGTCTTCCGTCGACACCCCCCGAAAGAGCAGTGATTTGCCAAGTCCACCTGATTCTCCCAGTCCACAACCAGGCGGGAGAGGGCGCCTGGGGACAGTGGCCAAAAGGCCAGGTGCCACAAGTGCAACACATCTTTCTCTCAACAGCCCGCCATCGTCTCCGAAACTAACCCGTGCAGCGAGCCCTGGTCAAACTCGGACACCAACGAGGCGAGTGACCCCAACTTCTTATCAAGGCCTCGTTTCTGCCTCGGCTACCCATCTACCTTCGAGTCCT
>JBBPUO010000045.1:0-13790 GCA_038094755.1 Caloboletus firmus | reverse complement strand
GGACTGAGGTAAACTGTCAAAGGAGGTGCCATCGCTACCGCTCACCTCTCTCAGACGACCTTGGCTGGCAAGGTACAGGGCACCGGTGTCAGCCCAGATCTGATAGTGGGTGATCTTATCTTCGTCATCAAAGTCCAATACATAGGTGAACGTTTCGTTCCAGCTTTCATGCGTGGTGATCCAAGTGAACGTCGCAATGCCCTTGACCGACACCTTTCTGACCTCGGGATCGATGACATACTCTGAGAAACACATGTCCTCATAGGTGATCAGAGTGGCAACGGTGGAAAAGTAGCGTCGCACGCCATCATGACCTCTGAACGGGCTGCCCAGGAAAGGGGCAAACCTAGACAGACCATGTTCGATGACCGAGCACGGACGGGTGTTGGAAAAGTGCGTGAGGAGAGTATCTATCGACGCCTTGTGTGCAAAGTCGTCGCAGAAGCGATGGGCAGCATCGGAGAGGGAACGTCGTCGTAGAGTCGTTGGCATCATCAGATAATAATAATAACAATAATAATAATAATGAATATGATCCGGGGTGTTGGCCCTTCCAATCACTTGCCTCGTGGTGGCTACGCGACACAAGCCTGCTTGGCATTGACATTGACAAGGGAAAACTAAAAAAAACGTTCTCTTCGCCAAAAAAAAAACGCTTCGACAAGGCTTTGGTTGACCCGTTTTTTTTTTTCTTTCTCAAGTGCTTCATATCCAGAATTTATTGTTACGGTCCCAGGAGGAACAGTCTCGGCCAGCACTGTGAGTACCCTTTCGTCATGGTTCCCGGTTGTCCGGTGTACGACAGGGGCCTCATCATATCAACTGGCGAGCAGATACCCATTCATGGGCGACGACGATTCCCGCTCCATCGATCGCCAGGCAAAGCGTGCATTGTCCCGTGCAGTTCAGTCCGACGCTCGGATCAAGGATCTCGATGTAAGCCAACCGCACTTTTTTTTTTCGTCCATTTCTTTGTCGCCACTCATGTTCAACCCAATCTCTTTATCCTTTCTTCAGAGCAAGCTGCGAGAACACTTGGGTAATTTCAGGGCGATCGAATCCTCGATCAAAGGCGCACTGGCAGAGCTGAATGTGTGTGACCGATATACTGCCATGTCGACGTCCCGTTCGTTTTGACACTTCTTTACCCCCCCAAAAACGCACACAGAGGAATGTGCAACGGGCAGACCAAGCTTTGAACACAGATATTCCAAAACTACGCGACGAACTGGAAGGCTCGTTGGTTATTCTTCAGGATCTCTCCACAACACTGCCCCGCATCCGTTCGCGTGTCGCCAACATCCGTCATGCGTACGACTCTGGTCGAACGAAAGTGAGTCGTTTTCTAGCAGGTCTTTTGAGGTAAATTCGAGCAAAAAAAAAAATCTAGGCCCAAGAGCTCATCGGCAGTTTGATGTGGCTCAACACGGACTTTCGTGAACGCTGGAGACTCATCATATTCGCCTCTTCCGCACCAGTATCTTGGCGATGGAAAACACTGATGCGGATTTCATTCGCCGTTTTGTTGGTGACTTTTTTGTGGGTTGCCTGGGTCGCTATGAGTGGTGCCTACCGAGCACATCGACAACGGCTTGTCTGGGGTGAGAGGTTGATGTCATAACGGCACAACCATCCCTTTGTGTGCTCAGGTCCTCGTGATAGCCTCAGTGGACTATTCAATTCCCTCTAGGCAGTAGTGTGCCATGCTTTTTGCACTCCTTATTGCTCCTTAGTTATACCCACCACTCTCCCTTGTCCTGCCATCTGAAAAAAAGAATGGCACCTTATAATAATGCTGTGTACATGTACCCACTCTGTATTATAGAATCAAGGTCACTTCAAGACCAATGGAGTGTAGTATGCAGGTGCGGTTTCGACCCGTTCGACCTCGGGGCAGGGGATGTGTTACGACTCTGATGGCTTCCGCACCCAGAACAAGTAATTACACTCTGCGGCGCCCCATTGAGTCGCACCACGGGGCATCAGTCGCCAGTTACCACTCCAGGGTACGTAGATGAGGCCTCGCACTTCGGCCTCTGTGCGTGTGGGGAGGCCATGACTGTATGTGCGTGTTATCCACGGTTTTCCAGGGCTCTCCGGGTGTGAGGATGGTGAAGAGTACGTTGAGAAGAACGACACGAGTTCCGAAGGGTTGATGAATTTGGAGTACGTGTGGGTTCCAACTGCGACCTTTCGCAGGACGTGCTCTGCTGCCAGGATAGTTAAAAAGTAAGAGAGAGGCGTGCGAGCAACAGTCGACAGGAAAAGGTGGCCGCCTGGCTGGCAAAGACGCGGATCAGAACGTTTGGAACAACAGTAGCTCCAATGGTACATACCTTGACCAGTTCTGCGCAAGTCGAGAGGAAGCCTGCAGGGTTGTCGACATGCTCGAGGACTTCCATCGAGCACACCACGTCATAGCGTTTCGGCTCTTTGATGAGTTCCTCGGCAGAAGTGCTCCGGTATACAAGTTCGCCAGTTGAGCTCGTCGAAGATAGTTCTGGATCAGCGCTGGCATGCGCGGATGCAATATTAATATTCGATTTGGAGGCATCGACACCCAGTGTTCGCGCACCCATCCTTGTCAAGCTCTGGAATGATACAAAGTGGTCAGTACGTGTATGAGCGAGATCGGACACTGCGAGCCCTCACCTCGGAGAGCAATCCACCACCACACCCGACGTCGAGGACGTCAAGTCCCCGGAGAATGTCCCGCCTCTGCTCCATGCTACGTCCTACTTCTTCTCCTTTTTCCTCGTGCGTGATCTCGATCAGTTTCTCGCGGATGTACTGTACCCTGGTTGGGTTCATGCGATGGAGCAACGCAAATTCACCATGTTCGTCCCACCACAGCGAAGAGAGACGAGAGAAGTGTGCGATTTCGTCCGCATTGACGGTTGATGCGCCGGACGCGGTTTGGAGCGGACGGACGCGCTGTGACTGGCGCGTTGCTCGTCGAAATGCAGTAGAGAACATCCGAGTCGGTGGTATGTATGAGAACTCGGCAAGGAAGTGCAGTCATCCCTATCCGGTTTCCACTCCGGCTCGCATGGCTTTACTGTAAATACGGCCGCAAGTTTACGGAGACACTACAACGACGATCTCCCTGGGCAGGTGACTCTTGTTGATTAGAAGGGATTTGTGAACAACAAAAATAATGATGCTATACAAATATGTAATGTGATGTATTCTGCTGGCTAGGAATCCCTCACAAACATCCACTTGTCTCCTACTCGCCGCATTCGACCGCCACCCTTCCCCCCCGTCTGCCCCCCGTCTGCCGTCGAATCGTGCATCTTGCTCTCTTCGTCTGAGTGATTCTGCGCCATCGACTGACCATTAGCCCCTGGATTGTCACTCGGCTCGACGTCTCCATTCAGGACAATAGCACAGGAAGGCTCTGGTTGCTCCGTGACATTCGCGTACCCACCTCCATCTCGGTGGTTGCCGTGACCACCTCGTCCGCCCGTGTAGCTTCCTCTACCCCTGCCACCTCGCCACCCTCCGCCGCGCCATGAACCTTGCTCTTCCAAGTTTCCTTGTCGCCGCGGACCTCCCTGTGTTCCATTGAACCCGCCATCGGCAACCCCAGCAGCAGCCATGCTATAAGTCATCACAAAGTGCATGAGCTCCTCCTGTGACGGCGGATAGTCGTAAGTGGTGCGCCACATATTTCCTAGCGCTTCCCACGATGAGGGAACGGTAGCATCAAACGTGCTGATATCAAATTGGTCAAGACCAGGCTGCTGCTGTGATCCTGAGCTCGAGGTATGAGTTTCAGTACTCTGCGCAGATGTACTTGCAGCTACCGACGGCAACTGATCAGATACAGGTGTATGATAATCTGGCGGGCCCCCAGGGGTAGGATCTACAGACGAGTCCATCGGAGCTAGTGCCTGCGTGTCTTCGACCAATGTGGATCTGGAGGGCGAGTTGGATGACGCCCTGATATCCCGTCCAAACTCGTCTTTGCCGTGTGAGCTGGTAAGTGGTGTAGGTAATTCAGCCTGATGATGCGGATCTCTGTCGTTCAAAGCACGGCGGGGAGGGCTGTATGGCCGCACGTTTCGTCGCTCTTCCTGCCTGCGCGGGCTACGCGAGCGGCTGTGTCTTGGACGCGAGGGTGAGTCCCAGTCCCGCTCGCGATGTCTGAAGCGATCATGGTTGTGTCGATCATCCCACCGGCCACGACCACGGTAGCCACCGCGAGCACCACCACGCGGGCGTCGCTCGTCACGAAAATCGCGTTGATCTCGAGAACGACCCGGGTCCCCGTTACGGGCGTACCGTGTATCCCCTGCAGTGTCAAAATGTGAAGCCCCTGTTTGGGGTGGCCGCGAAGAGGAATACGATGGCTGTGCCGCCGGATTCACGGCTGGAGGATTTCTGTCTGTTGGTGGGGGCGTCTGTTCCGGAGGGGGTGTCGGGGAGTCATTGGCAAGTTTGGCAGTAAGGGCTAGCTGTTGCAGGAGTACTAACTGAGTCTGCTGGAGTTGTGGGTCGATGTTTGTTGGTATTTGGCTATAATATTCCGTGGTGAGTTCTCCTACGCGACTTAGGTAAGACAGAAGTCGCGTACCTTGGGGGTTGGTCTGCACCCGTGATCTGAGCTGCTTGGCCTAGCAAGGCGAGCAAGGTCGCCTGCACGTCGGGAACAGGGACAGTAGGAGTATGAGGAGCTGGCTGGGATGTCGTGGAGATCGCCGGCGCTTCCGTCGTGGCGTGTGGATCGATGGGCAGTGTCGGATTTACAGGGTTCTCTAACGGAAAAGTAAACCAAATAGTGTTTCAGTTGTTACTCTCATTTCATTGGAGGCAAGAACGCCAGCAAAAATAGCTAGAATTACACAAGCGGAAGAAATACTTAGCGGCCACATGTTTTGATTCTGATAAGCACCTTTTCGTACGTCCGACAAGATATCCCTCAGTCGTGTCAGCATCGCCGAAGGAAAAGTATTCGATTTGACCCATATGTCATGAACTTTCTTCGTCTTTTCCTGTGATTAGAGTTAAGTAAGAAAGGTGTACTTTGTTAACTACCCCTTCATGGGGATGGGAGGGGTCATGTGATAGAACGCGCTACGGCCTAAACGCAACTGGAGAGGCGAGGTTCCACAGACAGCCAAATTGGTGTGAAAACGCATACCGCTCGTGCGTAGCCGGTGACCGGGTGCAGAGAATCATCTCCAATAACTAACCTTTGCTTCTTCGTTATCTAGCGAGACCATATCCTGGAAGAGTCCATCCAAGACGCCTTCAATCTTGAGGAGAAACGTCGCGGCATTACCCTTTGCCAAGTTGATATCACCCGTTACGCCACGTTTGTTCACCGAACTCCTAGCAGCACGAGCCAAAGCGTCAAAGGCATACAAGCTGGACACTTTGGCGGAATTTGGCAGCGACTTGTGGGTTCGATAGAGAATTGCGACGAGTCTCGTGTCATCCTAAAACACCGTCCGTCAAATTCTACCAAGGTTGTAAATCTGCTGCACATGCACCTCGAGCGATTTCATGGCGATCTCCGTCAACCTATTCATTTTTGAGGCGGACAGCCGTTTTGCGCTCACGACCTCCTTGAGGGTATTTTCGAAATCCTGAAACCTTGACAGTTAGGCACGACAAGAACAAATGTCTTATACGCACCTC
Organism: Caloboletus firmus; assembly: GCA_038094755.1. Taxonomy (NCBI): domain Eukaryota; kingdom Fungi; phylum Basidiomycota; class Agaricomycetes; order Boletales; family Boletaceae; genus Caloboletus; species Caloboletus firmus. The sequence goes on along the minus strand of JBBPUO010000045.1, from coordinate 8,144 downwards.
AAGAGCAGCCATGTTCAGTGCTCACGCATGAGCTTACCTAGCAAGGATTGCGGGTTCAGGTGGTGGAAAGATGTGACCGACTCGGGGGTCGGTGGCGCAAACCGTACTGTATTTACTTGTGTTGTGGCTCCGTGAGCCCTTCGTCGGGTGGCTGAGCCGAACCATTGAATATCACGACAACTCGATGTCGATCCGGGCGAAGGCGACCTTGGCTACTTCGTTTGCCATCTCTGCATTCATCATATGGGGCGTTCACCACCAGCAAACTAGAGAGCGCGATGTATGTATCATATTCTCTCTACTGTGAAGACTTTCTCACAATGCATAGGATATGTTCCAAGGAGTATTGCGTGATGACGAACGCAGAAGAGAAAAGGTACGGCAAAGGCAGCAAGAATTTGAAGAGTCGCAACGCAAGCGAGAAATATACGAACGCACGCAGACTATTGTCTCTAGCGAACGGAGTTGATGCGGTGCAGTAAGCTCAGGGGGAGGCAAGGTCGGTCATCATACTACCTTGCACCTGGATCGCACAAGCCTAGATTATTACTGACATCGTGGGTGTAGGGTCATAAATGCCTCGTCTTCGATCATCCCCCTCACAATACCTGACAAGGAGTGGAGGTCAGCATAACCATAACTAGTGCTTTCGATAGACAACAAGGGTAGCTCGTCGTAATCTGCTATCGTACGTGACAATGCATTTCGGGTTTACTATGTAGCTCATGTCGACAGTGATATCAAATTACAATACTCTCTCATCTTACAAGAATCGCGACCCCACTACACTGCAGTCACCTCCACAAGCGAACAAGCTAATGAGCAGAGAGTTTGCCAACTAGGTAATGCGAGTGTGATCACGTGAATATCATCAGCCAATTGGAGTCTCGACAATTTTTCGCGGGTACCGCTTTGGTGACTTGAAGGATTCAACATTCAACCTGTCGTATGTCGTGGTCGTTCTCACTGGGCGGGCAGTGACTGGAAATAAGTGGATGGTAGATCTGGGAGATACAAGGTGGGCTTACATTCTCATACAAAAAATATGGATCTCACTCCCATCAGAAGTGGAAACGATGCATCCAGCCCTCCTTATTGATGAGATCCTCCAACTCATATTCGAGGTCATCTTGAACGATGGCAAGCCATCACTGTGTTGTGCTGCAAGGTGCTGTCAAGCCTGGAAGGACCCTGCCTTAGACCGCATATGGAGGCAACTTCCATCAGCCGTACCGCTGTTGTCTCTTTTGCCAGGTTTTTCAATACAGTGTGGTGACATTGTGCGTCTCTTTCACTCCACGGGAACAGTACTGACTGATTTATTTGTAGCGGCTTGACCCGACGACGCGAGACCTGACATTTACAGCTTTCCATTCATATGCTAATCGTGTCAAGCACATTGTGCACTGCCATCGCGTACTCGCAGACCTGACAACCATTCCTATCCACCAGTTTCACTATTTGAGTAACCTCGAGTCTGCTCGCATAGACAACAGAGCCACTGGGGAAGTCGCCTTGCGTATGAGCCTGGCTCCTCGGTTACGGACTCTCGTGCTGCAGGTTGGCTACACCAAATCCAACTTGACCTCGATGACCGTACATGGTATGATGTCACTCCTGAAAGGGTGCTCTTCATTGGAGCAACTGTATGTTAGAGGACATTCATCAGAATGCCTTCGCACGCCTCTCAGCAGTATCACAACTTTGCGCTCGTTATCGCTGCACTTGTCATCCTTGACAGCGCAATCCTTCATGACAGTGTCTACCTTCCCTCTCTTGATGAATTTCGAGGTACACGCAGACCGTTTATCATACAACGATCTGTCGACTGCAATCGCTTGCACCTGCGACGCCTCCTTCTTTCCTGCATTGGAAGAACTGAAGATCCGTGCTCAGCCGATGCTCATAGCGTTGATACTTCAACAACTGTCCGGGAATAAGCTTCGTTCTCTGCACATAGACGCTACAGGCCCTGGCCGATCATCAGCATTTGATGGTCTGCTCACGGCGATGACAGCCTTGCCGCTACATGAATTCACCCTTGAACATGCAATCCCCGTTGACGAATCCGAGGATATACCCGCATACATTCCGGACAATTTTTTTACTCTAGACCACTTTCGACCGCTTTCGAAGTTACCCCTTAGACATTTTATACTCGACTCTTCATTGCCACCCGACCTATCGGATCTAGCGGTCGAGGAAATGACCAAGTGGTGGCCACTCCTTGACCGACTCGAACTAGGAGCCCGTAATGCCCTCGAAAACGTAGAGACAACTTGGAAGCCTAGGAACTCTCTAGCGAGCCTCTCCGTGTTGGCAACAGGGTGCAAGCGCCTGAAGAGTCTCGTTATTACTCTGGATGTGGATTTGCTTCCGCTTCCAGCTCAGGGTCCACTCCCCTTCGACTCTCATCCCCTTACTTCACTGTCGATTGGCTCTCCTTCCCGCCCTGACGTTCCATCGCTTTCGGCCATGCTTTTCAATTTGTTCCCATCTCTGGTGGATGTGACGCCCGGGTTTGTCGGCGAACATGAAGATGCATGGGCTGCCGTTCAAACCACTGTTTCAAATATTGTTCACGGAGATGTGTAACTGGAAATATAGACAGACCATCGTGATAGACTTAGATCACCTAAACCTAGACTTACACCATTAGACATAGACCATTCGGATTACAGGCACAGCATGTTGCATGTGCACATTCTTAGAACAGCCCGCACTTGCTGCCATGGACGTCACACAGGTACATACGTGTCTCTCCGGGCTCGAATATTGTGCTCACACACACGCCTCGTTGACACCAACAACGCCTTCAGACGCCGAACAACACATTCCCGGATTTACCGCGGGTAGACTGCATAGGGATGGTGCACTATGGTGTTTGAAGTGACAAGCGCGTACCACCGTCTTCCATCACTGCCCCCGGCTCCCGTGTGGGACTCGTGCTCGCCGTGCGCTTCGAGTTCCTTGGCAACCCCTTCGAGCTCACCCATATGTTGTGTGCGTTCCGCAGCTGACTTCTCAGCGCCCGACTTTCCGTGCAATCGAGATCAATGGAGGGGTTTTCGTCAGCCTTGTCGTCTGTAGGCCATTCTTCCCCATCCAAAGCTTTCTTGATCTCATTGATGAACCAATCGGCAGACTGTAGATGCTTCATATTGAATTAGTTGCCTGTTAGTGCGGTCTAGTGGGACGCCTAGTTGAACGTCTAGTATCTTCATTCGATCTTCGTGAGTCGGAGGGTTTCGATAGATTGACCTGAAAGGCTTGCTTAATTCCCGCAGAAGCTTGAGGAGCGGGGTGTGTTGTCTAGGGCGGAATCTATACTATACGACGGATACGGTGGACACGTTCCTCCCCCCAGGATCTGGGACTTGGTGTCTCCGCCCCGCGCGCTCCGTTCTTCCAATTGGAAATATTCATCGAACGTGGTCATGTCTCTGCAATAGTGAGAGCCCAGACAAATGTCGTAGCCAGGAACGTAGCACAACATCATCCATCCGAGGACATGCAGGAACGACTCGGGATCATCTGTGAGCGTGTGCATCTTGCCAGGATGCTGAAGCAGATTTGCAGACATGAACTGCCACGTACCCTAATCGGGTTTCGGATGATGAGTGCGTGTGTGAACGCTGTTGCATGGGATGGCCTACCGTACGATCAGGTTGCCTGCTTCCACCCTCGTTTACCTCCTTCGTTAGCTCCCAATCGATCAACAACCCCCTGCCCTCGTCTGTCAAAATAATATTCCCCGCACTTATGTCACGACGCAAGGCTTTCGCGACCTCAAATGCGTCTAAGTGAGCTTTGGGATTCACATGTCAGTAATCACTCTTTATGTATGGGTTGAAGTAGACACACCTCGAAGCGCATCGAGGTCTGCCGTCACAAGTTGTTTCGTACGTTCGAACTCGCAAAGAGCGCGTCCCATGGTCCCATGGACGAGCCGATAGTGTTGGAATGGGGAGGTACGTTGCCGCATACACAACCATGGTGCATCCATGAACTCTTGGGTTTTCATCCTGCTGTAGTCAACGTTGCCGCCAGCCGCATGTTCTGGGATGTTGGAGGTTCCATGGTGATAGAGTACTTTGTAAGTGTTGTGCTCAACCATTGCTTCGACGTCGGGTGAGTTGGACGGGAGGCGCCAAGCGTCTTTCATGCAGGTGATTCCCTCTTCAGACCTTGGCCCTTCCTTGACCGTTGTCTTGACCAGTCTGCGCATGCCCGTCGGCCCAGGTATTTATCCTCAAATATTATGCAACAAGCAGGCGTGGGTGATGATTGCTTTGATGCCCGTGTGAGTAATACTGTCAGTGATCAGGACCTCCCAGAATCTCGCTGATGTTTGTGCAAGTTACACGTATGAGTAAGGTAATTTGGCAGTAAGGGTGGCAACTCGGTGCACACGCGGACAGCCCCGGGAAGTGTCGTGCACACGCTACACTGAAGGGGGGTTGGGGAGGGACCGCGGGTCTGCCAGGGTCCTGATTGCGATGACAGTACTACCCGGATGGTGGAAGGTGTAAAATGTGGAATGTGGAATGTGGAGCTGCAATGTAAGTCCTGTCAGAGCACGAATTTGTATCACAACTGTAGAAACTATCCAAGCCTTTGTGGGACATCCACACCAGCTACTCAGTACCTAGTGATTTCATCAAGGCCATGCTGTGCTCGAAGTGACTCATTCCAACACAGCAAAGTCTGTCCTTTGACTATTTCTATCTGGTTCCTATCCGCAATCATGATCCAGCATTGATAATGTGCTCTAGTGAAATTGCTCGAACGACAACGCTGATTTACACTGAAAACCTATGCCTTCTAACGATAAACACCAAAGTAGAAATCAAAATGTAAGTCAAGGAGGCGTGGATGGATGGGTTACCTGTGACAATGCTTGGTAGCGCTGATTTAGGCACAGACCGACAGATTAGCATTTGATGTTTTGTCGCTCCGTTTTGGCATGAGACTCATTCAAACTCACCATACCAGTGTGAGCCGAATTGAACACCCACAATCGGACTGATAACCTAGTAGGCCGGCTACGATAGAGAACCGTCAATGAAGTTGCTCATACTGACAGCCTAATGATAAGTCGGATGTGAACAGAGGGTAACCGTCCACAATACCACCATAAACCTGGTGCTAATGCATGGAATAGGCGTGTCCCCATATAAACCAGAAGATGAGTTGGTTAATACCAAGATTGATACCTCCGTGACGCTCCACTGGGCGTCCAAGCAATTGTCTAAAAAGTAGCTCGTGCCCGATCAATTGATAGCCGATCTAACTGAGTGGCGGCGGTGACTTGAACAGGTTGGGGGACCTCGTCGATTGTGTGACATTCAGTCAAACCATGCCCGCGTCGTAAGATGCACGAGTTCCCTCGATGCCGCGTGTGATTGTCCGCTTACAACTCGATTTTGGGACGCGTCACCCTCGCTATCGACCTCTTCGTCATCCTCGAACTCGGAATCATCCAAAAATGCTGTCCAAAGTCGGACCGAAGTGGCATGACATCGGTGTAGCGGAGTGAATTTCACAAAAATTGAGGGTACATTTCTGGGGAGGCTTCGAGAGGATGCACGAACGTGGGAAAAGGACATGAGGTTGAACAATTATGAGTCGTCGAGGGAAGGACTAGTCAGGGATACAGACCACAAGTTAAAGGAGGGTTGAGGTGGCAAATATTTTCACGTCCTCTGGCCGCACAGAACAAGGCTGGAGACTTTTGCGTGCTTGACCAGGAGCGGGTGAATAGGATGTGCTACGAGCATCAGAGGAAGATAGTCTACTGGGGGGATTGGGATGAACATAGCTGGAGGAGGAAGGCCGTGACCGACACCAGATATATAAATGGATATGTACGGAGGAGATAGCACATACGTCGGTCATGCAACAGCCAATGAGCATCTGGAAGAGAGCTAGAGGAGACCGTTGGTAGGCGCAGGACGGTGGCAAATTGGAGGCGACGTAGGAGACATACACGACAGAAGCTGAGTCTGTGAAACAGTTTGAGTTGTTTGGCGAACGAACGCTGCAGCGACAATCGCAGTGACTCACTTTGCGGATGCGGTAGTACGATATGGTTACAGTTGGCTTCCTGTCACAGAACCACCCGTCCCATCATGGTCAACGCTATGCACAAAATCAGCCTTCCATGCCCGCTATATAAACTCACACATCGTTGGTCTGGTTCAGAAGTAAAAGTCTTGATTCATCCTTGAAGCCCAACCTGTTCGCTAAATTCAATGAAAGCGCGAAGGTGCAGGCTGTGCAGGCTGTTTCTGCCGCTTGCGAGGTAGAATGAAAACCGTGTTCGTGGGACCTTTTCCACTACCTCATAACAGCACACACGAACAATCTCTGGTGATTTTGTGGATGTTCGTGAGTGAGCGTCCCATGGCATTGCTAGCGCCAACAAGGGTGTACGAGCACGACCATTCGAGCTCCAGAGAGATGCATAGGAAGGGCGAGCAACGCCCAGGCTGCACATACGTATGAACGTGCTGTGACTTGAGTGGGTGCGCAGACGCACACGAGTCTGACGCATATAGAAAACACCAAGGCACAGCCCTAGAGGACAATAAACGAGGTAGCAAAAAAAAGGAATCTTAGCACACCCCTTTCAAGAACGTGCCGTGTTTCCTGCACAGAATGTCGCGATTTGGTGCAACATGGACGTACATCCATCAGGAACGAAATCCCATGACCGAGACATGACGAGCAATCACAGACCATCCTAAGGTGGCAATAACAGATGTTTTCCCCCAAGTCGCCTAACCAGAGACTGAGCAAGCATAAGCACCAGAGACACGAGGCGCCTAAATGAACAGACCATATAAAGAATAAGGCCTGAGTGTGTTCATATAGTAACTTTGCGCACCACGAGTAAACCGAACACCTTGCCGCTTGACGTTTCGACACCGACGATTGTGTACTATTTGTGAGGATGTCGTCGATGCACACAGGTGCGTAGTAGCTCTGAGGGGTGCCGGTGATCGAGCAGTCCTGACCATTGAGTCAGACCAAACAATAGAGCTTGACACCGGGCGCTCTGGCGCAGTATACGCGGTCGCTTTCCAACCTGATGGAAGACATGTTTTAGGCGGGGATGAAAATGGGATTCGACGATGGCGACTTCCAGATGGCCAAGAGGTGGGAAAGCAAACGGGAGCAAGGTGTAACGCCATTTCTGGGTCTCTGGATAACAAATGGATAGTGTTTGGGACCGACGAGGGGGCCAGCGTATGGGATGGAGAGATGACAAAAAGGGTCAGGAGGGTGGAGGGCACAAAATACGTGCTCGCGGTCGACGTCTCCCCCGACTCGACCAGGTTCGCCACTGGGAGTGAAAGGACTGCCAGCATTTGGAACATCTCAAGTGGGAAGAGGCTCGTTGGTCCACTCGAGCATGACAGTGATGTCAGTGGGGTAAAGTTCTCCCTGAACGGCGATCGCGTCGCCACTGCCTGTCTTCTTGGCTCCATCCGGGTTTTCGACAGTCGCAATGGTGACAAGCTCATCACAATCAAGACTAGTATGCCTGGATGGCCAGGCACTCCGCTTGCATGGTCAACCAATGGTCAGCGCATTTTTGCCACATGTAGCGACGACAAAACCAAGTCATTTGATGCCTCTACCGGGTCCCCGCTTGCCGAATCGTGGACTCTTTGGCGTGTCCGCTCCATTTCTCTAGCCGCCAACGACACATTCATTGCTACCCTCGCAGATAATTTCATCTCGTTCTTGGACCCATTGACACTGACTCGCACCGGCCCTGTGATCGAGGACAGCAAACCATTGCGGTCGATTGTAATTTCCCCGGACAGTACCTATCTTGTAACTGGACGATCAGATGATGGGAAAGTCGTCATCCGTGATCTCAGGAAGATTTTTCCAGAGTTCTATGACCCTTTCCTGCATGATGTATTTGTTTGTACTTTCACTATCCTAGGATTTCATGTCCCGCATTGACAATACATTACATAGATGTCTACTCGCAAGGACGGACAACAAGAACAGCAGCCTCCGACCTTGGGTGGCCACAACAACAAATCACCTGGCTCAAATCCGGTAGGAGTTTCTTATTCTCTCACTATAAGAGTTCTGTTCACCCTGTTGCATACGTACAACAGGAA
>JBBPUO010000044.1:67673-90659 GCA_038094755.1 Caloboletus firmus | reverse complement strand
GGGTGCGCCTAGTATAACTGTATCTATACATTGCATCGTCTCGCTGGGATCTTTGCTGTATACCTTTTTGATTTTGACTGGGTAGGTCAAGAGGGGTGAGGGGGTAATGTTAATTCTGACTTTCGGAGGTGTGTTCTACATGACGGTCTTGCAGGCAAAACTGAGGCAGCGTTCCAGATGATTCACCTTGTTTGGCACAAGCCAGTGGAGGTACTCTTCCCTTGGACATTGCTTCGTGTCATAGACTTTTCTGCATGCTCTCATTCTTAACGTACATTTGTTGACACGACCTTTGAATTCAAAGCTGTTTGCTCCTATTTCGATGATCTCTATTTTGTTTACCAGATCAGTGACCCATCCATGTTCATATGGGTGCCAAGCATGCCGAGTCGCCTGACCTGTACCGTGGCAGTATCGCGGTGATAAAGGGTCCGGAGGGATATTGGCCATACGCGCCCGCATTGACACGTCGAAACGATCTGAAAGGGGGGAACAATGTATTGAATTTTGATCAGTAGTGGCCTGGTTTGGAAGGGATGACGTCGGAAATGCCAAGTTTACCTTGAGCATTAGCACGTGCAGATGACTCACCGATATATTGTACCTTTTTTTTTCGGGATATCCCATGATATGTGCAGACCCTGAAAGGGGTAATGCCGAGCGGGCAGTTACCGGCGCGGCATCACGTCGGCATATCATGCCGAGCATCTGATATCTGATAGGTATGCATGGATCACTAGAGGAGCACCCCCACGTTTTGATCATGCGGGACAATCTACTAATCCGGATAGCCGCTCCGATTATCATACACCGCCACGATCACTCATTTGCCATTGGGGTCCTGATCAGTCAAGTAACAAGTAACACTCAGGCTTGTCGTCGTCTAGCGAGTCAAAGCGACCACCGTACGCCGCCGTGTTCCCACAGTCTGCTGGTACGTGATCATCGTGGTCGCGTTGAATGAACGATCTCGACTGATGGCGGGTAGGTTATGATCTATACTTTGCAAGGGAGTCAGGAAAACGGACGAGACAGAGCCATATAGTATGCGACCCTGAGACGGAACCTCACAGTGGTATTAGAACGGACGAGCCGCAGTCCGATCGATTAGGAGTGAAACAAGCAACAGGGGCTCAGTATTATTTTTATTTATATATAAAAGTCGCACAATACCACGCTGCGGGTGAGTTGGTGGTACATAGATACTCCATGCCGTGTGCTTCATTGACTGTGAGCCTCCACGCGCCGTAAAAAAGAAAAAAGAAAAAAAAGATTGAGAAACGGGCATTCCCGGGGCTTCTTCCTTTGCCGATACTGTAATGCACAGGCAGGGCTATCGAGAAGAGAGCCAAGATTCGCTGTGGAAAAGTCGCGCGGGAAAACAAGAAGCTGTTTACCCACCGCGAACCCATCCCAAGTTGATAACGCCAAGCGAGATACGTTATTATAAGTGCTGATCGGACAATTGAATGCATCCATCGATGATGATCAGTAAAGTGATGGTGTAGCATGCAGCCTCCCTCAAACTTATTCCGGATACAAAGAGAGGCACGGATACAGGTATACTAAGTGCCAAGCAAACCAAGAGTAGGCCGAGAACGGCGAGCTCAGGAACGGTGATATCGATGTGAACTTCTTTAGGTGCCTTCCTCGCGGGAGAGGCGGCTTTTGAATGTTCTGGGTCTTCCATTCCGCATAGTGACTAGTGACTGACGGGTGGAGATGACAAACGCGGCGGATCTGAGTACACACGGGCAATAACGTAGGTCAGAGGGGAGTCTGATAAGACGGGGAGAACAATCTGATGCACGCCATCCGATATGAAGACTCTTAACATGGAATTTCGTATTTCGCGCGGGAGCAAAATCATCGCCAGTCTGGTACGTACGGGCGTGCGACAAGAAGTACATCCGGAGAAAATATACAGTCACCCCAGCAATTGCGCGCTGCATTGGTTTGTTCCCGTCTCGCCACACTAGACAACAGTATAGACAGGTCAGTTGAGCTCAGCATGATGTCCTGTTTTCTGGCTTGTGGGTGTACATTGTTAGACATGCTTTTCAGTAATTCACAGCTGGAGATTAGAGTTGATCTCAAATATAGATATAAATACACTTTTCTGAAGTGTAAATATACTGTCCAAGAGGTATTCAACGATACCAGATAGCTTCCGATAGGGACGAGATGACAATAAGCGAGAAATCCGATGGGATATCCCTTTTCGAGTGTTGGCGCAGTTGAAGGCGTATACAAGATAGAGGCTGCAATTCTTGATTTCGTCTCCAATTATTTTGCTGTAGAAAATTCTGCCGTTTCCGAATTCGAGCTCGTTAAAGTTTAGTTGTCACAACTGCCAGGAGCCCTGAAAATTGAAGCCGACACGAGACGGAGGAAATCGCGGAGATGGATCGGTTGAACCGGGGTGTAGGAATATGTCTTTCAAATAAAGACCCTGATGAGGGTAAAGAAATGGGTGCGAATAGACACTGGGATGCAAATCTTACCGCATGCATACCACGCCGGGTCCCAATGCTTTAATACAAGGCTGCCCTCGGTCTACCTGGGATGAAATCAGTGCTAAATAATGCGAGAAGAGAAACTGTTGGTCGGATGACGTGGCTTGCAAGGTCAACGTGGTGAATCCCGGTCTTCAAATGACGGAATTGGCATTCGACTTATCCCGTCCGAGCGACTTGACAAAGACAACCCGTGGGTAAAGGACCTACGACACCTTGTCATTCTCGCCTGTTTAGAGAATGTGGGCCAGGAGGACGGTGGTGGGCAATACACGCCATCCACAGCAGCCCATTTGACGTGAATGTGTACTTGCGTAGGACAAGATACGATGGGCGGAGATCGACAGATCAGATGTCGGAATCCAAGTCATAGGAATGCACACGACTCTGACAGTCAGTTCTGGGCTGTTTGAGCGTGGCTATCTTTGAGCGATCAGTGGGCCAGAAATTACGAAGTGATGGATGGCAGTAGTCGCATGTCCCTTCTCCAGAAGCCAAGAACAACGCAGGGTTGCGGGTTGATGGGTGATAAGCAAAATCAGCACAGCTACGGTTAGCTAAATAAGCGGCTGTGCGTAAGCCACAGATAAAGTATGCCCAAATGAACCAAAGGCGGTAGGTCTGGCTATGCGCATGATCAGCAATAAAGTGTGAGGTGGAACGGCGATAGTCCTGGCCTGGTAGAGAGCAACCGAGCGAGGACGGAGGGAAAGTTGCGGAATTCCGCGCACTCAGTCAACAATTTATCGAACACGCCAGTCACAAGTACTGCGACAAGAATGGGGGGTCCCCTTCCTCAAAGTACATGAGGGAGCGTAACCAGGCCCGGCCCTTTGTGTGTGTCGTCGGCTCCAGCATCTCCCCTCTTGGCCCCTTGGCGATAACTTGCGAAAAGAGAACTGTCGCGGCGGCGTAAGAGTCAGGGATGAACATGTTCCTCCGCGGTTATTCACCCATCTCCGACTGACCCTCAGGGTAATTCATCAATCTAGGGTATTCCCGGATCCTCACGTCGAAACGGTAGTGATACTATCGTGCACGTTTTCTGCTTCCTTGTAGGTCACAGTACTAGTTGCGTAACCGCATAAAGGTGCTTGTCTTGCCATTACCTCGAGGGGAGTCAGTTGCTCTTGATATATCATTTCATGCGTCTCGATCAATAAATTACTCGATTATTCCCTGACATGCGATTCTTCGTGGCCGAAGTGACGGCGCCTTACAGTAATCAAGCACACCTAATTGATCCTCGAAGCGGGTAGCACGCTGACCGAGTGCCTCGGGAAAGGCAGCTCTAGAATAGTCTCAACGCGAGCCCCCAGGGGAACCGATAATATTTGAGGGGTGGCACCAGTTCGAAATTCAGAAAGGGTAAGCAAGCTCCTCGATCAGAAAAGATGTCTCCAATCGAGTTTTTCCCTCATGGATAAGCCGTTGTAGGCGGTGAACGCAACTTCCGGTGGAATCGGTGGTTCAGACTTGCCTGAACAAAACAAACGATCAAGTGACCAGGCCCCAGTTCGCAAGCATGATGGTTTGAAGATGGTTAATAGACAGTGGAAACCTTGATCGAGTACCGTCGAGCGACAGCATAGTTTATCCCCAAGTTTCAACCTGGGAGTATTTGTATGCTAGTGGTAAATACCGTCCTGTTCTGGCTCCTGAAGCACAATCTGTTTTGGCACGCCTCCTTCTTGCCGTGTGCCTCCCTTTCCTCTACTGGTTTGCTTTTCGACTTTCTTGGCAGCGCGCGGTACCGGACCAGAGACAGAGTAGTCCGCGGTAATTGATGTTTCGCCTTGACCAATACGGATGATAATGTTCATTGTCGATTTGACTCTTATCCTGAATTCCTCTTGGGGACCATCTTCTGCTTCACTCCCACTCTCAGATAACATCTCGTCGTGTACTTCAACTGAACCCGTAAACACGTCCACGTGCACCTCATCCTCCGCCCACGGCAAGATTGGGGGGAGAGACATGGCCAGGAGAGCCAGATGTGGGATGGCGGCGCCCATTGCGCTGAGTCTGAGTTCTTTGAAACCGTCGTCGACAAGAAGCGTTTTGCAGCGGCGGAGGTATGCGGCTAATTTAGTTTTCCGGGTGATGCAGATGTTGTTCTTGCCCTCATGATGGGCGGAGCGTGGGCCTGTGGCAGAGGATGCAGGGGCAACGGTAGGGAAGGGACGCGGAGGGGCAAGCTTTCGGATGCGTGGACGGCGTTTTGGATTTGTCTGCGCGTCAGGTTTCCGCGATGGTCCAGCTGATTGATTTGCAGACGCGTCAGAAGCGCGCGACGTCGCTTGTGGAGTCTCTTTTTCTTTCGTGTTTCTTGCAGCACCTGTGTTGCTTTTTGCCTTCTTTGTGCGGTCGCCCCCTTCGACGTCGGACTCGTTCTTCCGCTTGTTGCCCATTAATATTCGTGAAAGAACCCCTTGAAAGAAAGATTATTTGGCTGACTTGAAAGGAAAAGCTGTACGATTAATATCTGATCACGTGATCCATCTATGACCCACCCTCAAGTGGTGCTAAAACTTTGGCAGGGCGGAATTCGGATGCCGGCAGAATCGTCGAGATTCGCATACAAGCTATCTTTCTCAGTTCCTTTCTCCTCTTTGTCTTCGTCTACCTTTCACCCTCAAGAGCTCGAAGAAAAAAAACAAAAAGTTGCCAAAAAAAAAAGGGCAATCGGTCCGAGTAGCGCACGCTCAGCATGAGTCAAGACGTGGCAGAACAGAACATTCAGATGTGGAAAGTCAAGAAGCTCATCAAAAGCTTGGACTCGGCGAGAGGGTATGTACCATCGATTCGCCACCTCTGTCATAGCACCCGCTGATCGCACGCGCGCGTTCCTATAGAGCTGGGACATCCATGATCAGTTTGATCATTCCCCCAAAGGTATCTCGATCGTTCTCATCGTCTTCGCATGCCTCATCTGACCCAATTTCCACCATCATAATACAGGATCAGATATCCCGTGCATCCGCTATGCTTACACAAGAGTATGGTACCGCCTCCAACATAAAATCTCGCGTGAACAGGCTCTCCGTGCTCGCTGCTATTACCAGTACTCAGCAGCGTCTCAAGCTTTACAACCGTGTCCCCCCAAACGGTTTGGTTCTCTTTGTAGGCACAGTTCTTACCGACGAAGGCAAGGAAAAGAAGGTTTCCTTCGACTTTGAACCTCATAAACCAATCAATACGTGTGTCCCTTTCTATACCCGCCCATACCTCGTGGCCCTGCATACTCATCGACTTCGCATCTCATCTTCCTCTCATCTTCAGGTCTCTTTATCTTTGTGACAATAAATTCCACACTGAAGCTCTGTCGGAGCTTCTTGAATCCGATTCCCGTTTTGGATTCATCGTGATGGACGGAAATGGAACCCTCTTCGGCACTCTCGCCGGTAACACGCGCGAGGTCATCCACAAGTTTACTGTCGATCTCCCCAAGAAGCACGGCCGTGGTGGTCAGTCCGCCCTTCGTTTCTCCCGTCTTCGGGATGAGAAGCGGCACAATTACGTTCGCAAGGTTGCCGAACTTGCAGTTCAGCACTTCATTACCAACGACAAAGTCAATGTCAGCGGTCTCGTGCTGGCTGGCAGTGCAGACTTTAAGACAGAGCTCAGCCAGAGTGACATGTTCGACCCACGTTTGGCAGCCAAGGTGATCAAGGTTGTCGATGTCAGCTACGGTGGCGAGAATGGTTTCAACCAGGTAAATAATTCAAACGGAAAGTATTCATTCGAGACATTGACATGGTATCAAGTCTATTGAACTTGCCGCCGAGTCGCTCTCGAACGTCAAGTTTGTACAGGAGAAGAAGCTCATTCAGAAATACTTTGACGAAATTAGCCAGGATACGAGCAAGTACTGCTTCGGTATCGATGACACGCTCCGTGCTCTCGAACTCGGTGCCGTTGAAACACTCATTGTCTGGGAGAACCTTGATGTCACACGATATGTCCTGAGAAATGCTGCTGGAGGTAAGGCGTGTCTTCGTTTAATAGTCATCCATAATTATCGCTAACTCTACCCTAGAGGAGAACATCGTCCATTCCAGCGACCAAGCAAAGGATCGCGAGAAATTCATCGACAAGTCTACCGGCTTGGAGATGGAGCAAGCCGCTGAGCCACAGTCTCTACTCGAGTGGTTCGCCGAGAAATATAAAGATTTTGGTACTAACCTCGAGTTCGTGACCAACCGTTCCCAGGAGGGCGCTCAGTTCGTGAAGGGCTTTGGTGGTATTGGAGGCTTGTTGAGGTACAAGGTCGACATGACCAACCTCGCGAGCATGGATGATGATGAGGACGAGTTCTATAGCGACAGCGAGGACATCTGACGGTTTGGTTGGCTCTTCGGAGCCCCGTCGACTAAGGATACGCTCGGCGGGGCGTGGAGGTGGGGTAGAGACGGAGTGGAGTGGTTTTGTTGTGTTTTGCAACAACCGTCGGTCGTGAGGGTCAGGGTGGACGGGGTGTGTGTTCAGCGCCCGGACAAGGTTGGGTGCAACTGCACATCGCCACCCCTGATTTCTAGATCCGATGGACATGCGCCCATTATTATTTGGAGGTCAGTTCCATGAATATGTAAGTTGCATTCGTTGACTGAAGATTTCAGATGCATAAAGGATATTACTCTGGATAGAAGACGGCGCATACTAAGTTGGTTTGTCGCTAAGTAGCTCACGATCTTGTAGTTTTACTATGTTGTTCTGTTGATCAATTCATCCTGTCCTTATTAGCGGTGACAAGGCGGCGCGTTACACGATGCGTGACGTCACACTGGCTCTACGACTGTTCCATTGGCCACACGGGTGTGGGCTTTGCGGATATTTGTTGAGCACTGTCGTCCTGACTCTCATATCAACCACGAATCTCGCCAACTCATACTTGACACCCATCCGCAGCCCATCGACGCACTTGTCCTCTCTAGTCTGACACAACTGCTTCACGAACATGGCTGGTGCGTATAGATGCCCCTATCCAAATACCATCATTGACGCCAAGGATTCCAGGTAGGAAGCGAGCCGCAGCCGAAGATACCACCACTGGGAAGCGCGAAACTCGTAGCTCAAAGGTGGCCAAGACAGAGAGCGCTAAAGCCACTGCCAAAGCCACCAGGGGCGCAGCACGTCTTAAGGTGCGTCTGATGATCTCCCATCCGATGTCACCGTATTCAACCACTAACCACTGTATGATTAAAAGACCTCCATGGCCCAATCTACGTTCAAGTCTCGCGCTGTACCTCTCCATGTGAGTATCACTACGACCGCCCCAGCTCCCGAGGGCCAGGAGCCTGTTCCGGCAGATCCCGGATTCTTGGCAAGCACGACCCTTGTCTCGACCACCTTTGCAACGGGAAGCTTTGGGTGGAAAGGACACAAACGCATGGTGGTCGAGTTGCCAAATGTTGAGGGAGAAGGAGAGGGGGAGAAGGTCCATGTTACGTTGACGTATGTGTTTCACTTACCTTATGTCAATGTGGTTCGGATAACAATGAGCTGGCGCAGGATCAATGCCACTGTAATCGGCAGCAAGGATATGAAAGAGGAAGAAGAACATGAAGGTGAAAAAGAAAACACGGGAGAGCATACTGCTGAGGAGGCGTCCGGCGAAGCAGTTGAACCCACGCATGGGGGAACCCCGGGGGCCGAGGCAAAAGAAAGCGAAGATAACCCGCCAGCTGGTGAAGAGCAAGCTGAAGCTTCGTAATTATTCTGACTAGTAATTTTTCTTGGTTTTGTATGTGCTAGCACTATGGTATTGTTTCGTCCAAGCCAAAGTACATAAGGCTCGTCGAATCCCTAGTTGTAAACTGACCACACGAATTCATTATGCCCAAATGCTGCCGCGTAGAGCTCTTAGCCCTGTAACATATCTAATGGCCTTTAAGCAGGACTATGGTATGTCTCCACGTGTCAATCTCAGCCTTCAGGGACTCGGGCTCGGACAGTATCACGTCAACTGGCATGTCTCGTCGATCACCTACCTGGTTACGGCAATGAGAGAATGCGTCAAGCTAGTCGATGACCCGAACAGGGACCTGAACTTGAAGAAGGTGGGAACTGAGTTGGAAGTTTTTGATACCCACCACAAGTCGGAGGAGCTCGTGAGTCGTGACCCGTGGTTGGTTTACGCGGGGGAAACTTGTGAGTCAAAAGTATGTATGCCACTCGTCAGAAACTAACCTATTTCCCACCGAAAGCATGTCTCTTGATATCAAGCCGCTTTCTCCACTGGAGAAGGGCGAACTACCTTTCACTGCAGCTTCGAGTGCCAAACGTCATCGTGGTTCAGCCCCACTCAGTCACCGACTCCAGTCATCTTTAATCACCGTGATAAAATACTCTATCCCGACCATCTATCTCGTATACTTGCTGTCCCGTGGCTTTGTGTCCACCTTTCAGCGTGCACCAAGTTTAGACGTGAAGTATCCTCCGACTTCACCCTTGAGTGCGTATTACGATGATCCTGCTTCCGAATTCAAGGACGACGTCTTCCCACTGCGGCCACAGGACAGCTGGGATATATCCACCGACTTCCCTTACCCACGCACTCTCGCGTATGACGTCGAGGAAGGTACCTGGCTTCGCCTTGATGTCCACCCAATATCCGGTGATATCATATTCGATATGGTTGGCGACATCTACTGTCTTCCGGCGTATTCTTATTCCGAGGCAAACTTGACGAATGGGATAAAAACCATGGCCATCCCAGTGCTCACAGGCGTACCACATGACGCCGACCCCAGTTTCTCTCCCAATGGCGATCGTCTAGCCTTCAGAAGTGATGCGGGGCTCGGGGTTGACAATATCTGGATTATCCCGTGGGCCGCTGGTGGCTGCTCCGAAATGGACGTTCGGTCATCCTTCGCAATGACTGCGGAGGCAATCGCCCAAAGGGACTCTGATGCCAGCCTACTTGCACAAGGCGTTAGAGAGACGGAAGAACGGAAATTGAGGCGACTCTCGCAAGAGGGCAGACTGGCAGGTCTGTGCTTGGATAATTATAATGTGAATGCATCTAATCCGCCTTTGCGCTGTATAGCTGTGCGCGTCACTAATGAGAGCTATAATTGGGTCTCCGACGCCCGTTGGCACCCTTTGGGAACCAAAGTCATTGCTACGAAATGGTACTTCTCCGAGCGCTCCTTGGGTGCGGGTGAAGGATGGGAATATGAAGTTCCAACCCTCGATGATTTTAAGCAGCGCCCAGTGGAAGTAAACTCGGGCAGACGTCTCATTTCCAGAGTCCTTCCACTAGGTTGGACCAAGGCTGACTACGTCGAGCAGCAGATCGGCCACGAACAGTTTTCCTGGCTAGGCAATGATACACTTGTGTATTCAGGAAACGTTAAGGATGTCGAGGGTACTTTCAAATACTCCAAAGGTATTATACGCTTCTATAGCCTTTGTTGACTTTGATTATCATTCCTTGCGGCAGACGTTCACCGGGGTATTTACTCAATCTTCGCACGAAACTTGAGGTTTGGGGAAGAAGAAGTTCTCGTTGGCTCATCTCCCGGAGGCGCTAGTAGACCTACGTTGTCGCGTGATGGGCGTACCCTTGCTTTCGTCCGTCGCGTTCGCGACAAAGAAGCACTTGTGCTCAAGTATGTTTTGTGTATGCGTAGGCTCTCAACCTTCGTCTCATTCATGCTACAGGGACTTACAAACAGGCACACTCCGCAATATCTGGCACAGGCTGACCTACGACCTTTCTACTATCTATGCCCCAATGGGCACTTATCCCTCTTTTGCATTTGATCCCTCCGGCGAGGCTATTCTTATCTGGGCCGCTGGTCAGATTTACCACATCCCACTTGCCTTGAATGAGCTCGGGGAACGTGTCTTGGGTGGCACACCTCAACCTGTCGGTTTTCGCGCCCGTATCGAGGTCAAACTTGCGGAGACTCTGAGGGCGACTACAGACGTCAGAGAGCTCGAGAAGGGTGAACAACGTCTTCATGCGTTTACCCAGCTCGCTCTCGACGAGACTGGGACGCATGCGGTGTTCCAAGCTGCTGGTGTCACATACGTTCAGGAGTTGAGATCGACATCCACAGCACAACGCGTACCCGTCGCGCATCCAGGAGCAGCATATTATTCACCCTCTTTTGTTGGTGGGAACAATGACTTGATCATCCACGGACGATGGTCAGATGCGTATTTCTCCTCCTTTGAGATTGCCGACCTGGCTACCGGCAACGTATATGAGTTGGCTGGTCTTCCAATGGGGCGATACTTTAGTCCCGTGATTTCGGGTGGAGAGGGAACGGTTTGCACATTTGCTTTTGTCAAGACTAGTGGTGACCTCCTCAGTGGCAATGTTGTTGCTACTGCTCAACCTGGTCTTTGGATTGGCGAGGTCGCTCTACCCACAGAAGCCACATCATCCCATTTGATCCCTGTGACGAATGTCCGGAAGATCCGCACTACCATCAGTTCCTCCGATGATGCGTTGAAACTCAACTTCATCTCACCTGACAAACTCCTCGTCCACCAATCCGATCGTGTTTTCGTTGTAGATCTCTCTCGCGATGCCGACGAATGGGGACGTTATGCGGAAGAGACCCTTGCGAATGGTCACTCGACGGATGAGTTGGTGTTTTCAAACTCTACCCATGGTGCAGCCTTCGTGAACTTCCAGCAAGTCTATTATGCCCCCGAAGTGACCTCTTCGACGGACCTGTGGAGTAAACCAGGCAAGGCACCAGCGGGATTAGCAAGGCTTAGCTTGGATGGTGGACATGATTTAGTTGTGAGCGGTGATGGGAACACTGTTGGGTGGTTCCTCGGTAAGATTATGATTCGACGCTTTCATGACGTTTCTGACTTTATTACCGACTAGGGCCCTTCCTGCATACTTTGCCCATTTCTCGACTTCCTCAATGTTCACAGGCTATTAAAGCGGACATCCAGACATTTGGAGTTGGTTGTGTGACCCAATTGCTGGACATCACCGAGGTGGACGTGCGATACGAGTCGGAGGTTACGAGACTCCGTCGTGAAGCTCGCGCATTGTCCGGTGTGGACGTCGTTGCATTTGTGAATGCTACAATCCTCACCATGGAGCATGGTGACGTTCAGCGGGACTTGATCAGTGGTGGAACAGTTATTCTCCGAGATGGTTTCATTGATATGGTGGGCAAGGACGATGAAGTGTCTGTTCCAGCTGGAGTTTTGGTCATCCAGACTGATGGTGGTGAGTTGCGGGTGGATGCAACCCGATGAAGATGGATCTTACATGTTAAACTTTACCAGGATACATCATTCCAGGATTCATTGACGCACACGCACATTGGGGTGGGACGACTGTCAAATATCCCGCCACTTCTTGGGAAATGGAAACCTTCCTTGCATACGGGATCACGACGATGCACAAGTACGTTGATCAGTTTAAGACGCTCGTAGTTCTCTCCTAAGCCCTCCTTTCAGCCCAAGCTTGCACAACTCACTTGGCTTCGTTGAGCGTGCTCGGGTTGAGAGTGGTTTCATGATTGGCCCTAGGATATTCCACACAGGTCAAATTATCTATGGCGCATCCGATTACTCATACCATCTCGATATTGCAACCACTCAAGAAGCAAAAGAAGCCCTTACACGTATCAAAGCCGAGGGTGGACCAGCGAGCTGGTCTTATAAGAGCTACAACTTGCCAGCGAGGGCGTCTAGACAGCGCTTGTTGTTGCAAGCGAGGAAGATGAATATGGCTTGCGTACCCGAGGGAGTGAGTAGCTATCCCATAAATCTAGACGATGCGACTAATACCTCAGAATGTTAGGGCATGAATTTCGATTGGGACCAAACATACATTGTGGACGGTAAGTGGATTCTCGGGCTGTAGGGTATGATTCTGACGTGCCGCAACCAGGAATGACGACTGTCGAACATAACATTCCTGTATCAGTACTCTACGACGATATCCTCATGCTCTATTCCCTGAGTGGAACTGGATCGACACCGACGCATATCGTTGACTACGGAGGACCGTTTGGGGAACAGTTGCTCTGGGCGACCACAGATATCCCCAGTGATCCAAAGTATGTACTACTGCAGCACGGTCGCATGGGCGCATCTGAATATAATGTGTTGTTTAGACTCAGACGCTTTACGAGGCACGACATCCTCGAAGAATTGTCTGAATCCACGAGTAGGCCCGCCAACTGTTCGTTGTCTTCAAATATTTGTTGGTACCAGTGCTAACGCGCACCATTAGCAATTGCACTTTTCAACGTCTCTTCGTCAGTCGCCAAGATGATTCATCGCGGACTGTCTGCTCATATTGGAGCACATGGGGAGCACCCGCTGGGTCTAATGTATCATCAAGAAATGACGTTTGCCAAGGCTGGAGGACTGAGTAATTACGAGGTCAAATACACTTTTCTCCCACCGGCGTGCTTATCTTGAAACTGCTGTTATTCTAGGTTATCCGTGCTGCAACTTCTGACGCAGCAACAACCTTCGGTCTTCAGGAGTCCCTTGGGACGGTGTCTGTAGGCAAACTTGCTGACCTCGTTGTTTTCCCTGGAGGTTTCGATTTGATTTCCGATGACATCCGCCAGACAAGGGAGATCAGGTTTGTCGTGCGGGGCGGAAGGATATGGGCGGCTAAGACCATGACGGAAGTTTGGCCGGTGAAGGGAAGGCAACAGACCTTACCTCCCTTCAATGCCGAGTAGTCTGCTTAGGATATTGTTCCCGTAGTGCGAATGGAGATCACGCGGTGCACACGCAGTATCCGAGTCCATTCTGTTTAAGCTCTACATATCAAACTCAAAGTCTGAATCTGAATCATTGTTTCTTGATGGTCCACGGATGTTCTTTGAACCCCGTGCATTCGTCCTGGTCGCTGCAGACCGCATACGGGAAGATGGGTCGTCGTCCTCTTCTTCATCGGAACTATCAATCCGATCCCGGGCACTTCCTTCAGTTTGGAAAGGTCGTTCAGGGGGGTCAATAGCTCCGTACAGCATTAGGATTGCCTCGAGTTCTTCTCAGACGAGTGAATAGTGGCAGAGGCAGAGGCATTGGAAAGCTGGCGTACCTTCAAGACGCCTTTCGCGATCAGCACCCCAAGCCACGAGTTGATTTCTGATTTCCCCATTCCGATAAATGATAAGCATTGGTATGCGGCTATCGGGCAGATCTGCTATGCATTTGTTGCCGACGATGGACACAAATTTGGTTCGTGGATATTGTGCAGCTAAATCCCGGACATGATTAGATGTACGATCACTTTGCGGAATACTACGAGACAGTTGAGATTGGCCCAGTATGTGGCATAGCGCTTGAGAGGATCGCTCACCCATCTTTGTAAAGAAAACATATCACCCCTGTGCCCTTCTCGTCTTCATCCTCCTCCTCGCTAATCTTGCTCGCCTCCGTGACCTCTCTCGTGTAATCCTCTCTGCCGATCGGATATACCCTCCCAAAGCGGGCACCCTTCGCTGCGTTCCGCTCCTCGGCAAGCCGCTGGCGGCGGAATGCGTCCACTGTTCGCTGCAGATCATCATCTGCGGCATCCTCCTCTAGCTCACGTAGCTCGTCCACAGTGAGATCCGCCAGGGCCTCGTGGAGTGTCGGGGATGCAGGGGGTGACGGGGTCCGCGGGGATGTTTCTCGGGGTGGGAGGATGCCATGCCTGCGCAGGGCGTCGTTGCTGGGAGTGGTGAGTATGTATAAGGGTCGACAAGGATAGGATTTCTGGCGCTCACAATTCTGTGTCTTCGTTTGGGTTGACTGCCATGTAATACCGAGATGAAGCTGCGCGCCCACAGTGAATCAGCGGCTGAGCGGAATGACTGTATTAGGAAGGCTGTATTCAGGATTCTTGACTGCGACGCGGACTTGAATGGACTTCCGCTCGAAAATTCTCCTGCTCTGCCAGGTCAGAGATGTACTGATTTCAAGCACATCACCGTCTGATCCCACAGCAGGAGTCTCCGACACATCATTTACTTGATGACAGTGACGACCATAGGCACGACGACTGCGACGACGACCCAAGGTCACACCGTCACTGTCAATGACTCCATTCTCCCGCGCAAGTACCAGGAGGAAATATTTCGACGTGCGCAGGAGCACAACATCATCGCTGCCCTCGACACGGGGAGTGGAAAAACCCTAATCAGCATCCTTCTTATCAAATGGGTCGTTTTACAGCCGAGCGCTACCGGCAAAGTCGTCGTATTTCTCGTCCCAAAGGTTGCCCTCGTGGAGCAACAGGCAGAGTTTATTGCCTCCCAGACCCCTTTAAGGGTGCGAAAATTTCATGGAAGTCTGGATTTGGAGCTCTCAGACAGGGCAAATTGGAAGAGCTCGTTTGAGAAAGCGGACGTAGTCGTAATGACGGGTGAGGTCGCATCAGTTACTGGTGTCATTGAAGGTGTTGTTTCTCAACAATGCCTGTAGCTCAGATATTCCTCAATGTCCTCACACATTCACATTGGAGCATCGACAAAGTATGTACCCTTCTCAATTCTTGTGGATGTTCTGCTAACCTGTCGTTCTAGGTTTCGTTGATTATCTTCGACGAGTGTCACCACACGCGCAAGAACCATGCTTACAATGGCATAATGCGCGAATACTTTCAAGTTCATCCTACTGAGCGCCCAAAGGTATTTGGCATGACGGCGTCGCCTATCTGGAATCCCAAGGACGCGGAAGGATCTTTGTTGACTTTAGAGAAGAACCTGGATGCCACAGTCATCGCCGTGCGTGAACACGTGTCCGAACTGCTTGAAAACGCGCCGCGGCCTGTAGAAGTGCGTAGTTCTATTACTTCCCGCCCATCCTTGTGACGGACGCTTATATAATTGCTACAGATCATTAAGGAATACTTCCCTCCCCCTGATAACTATCTCTATCTAAACCCAAGTCTTTGGGATACCCTTTCACTCTTCCAATCCGACAATGTTGACATATCGTGGGACAAATTACATATGAAGTACCACGTCACTCGGAACAGCCTCGGTCCCTACTCTGCAGACCTCTTTATATATCATGAGGTTCGTACACGAGTCAATCAAATTCTGCTAGAGTTCGATATTCTCGATGATCGCAATGCCAATCCCTTCGACGTCGGAGAAGATGGTATGGATATCGACGATCCTCCCACGTATCGATGCACATCGATCCCTGTTGCCCTTGAGCAAATAGATTCTATCCTTTCTGATTTCAAGCCATTTTTTGAAGACTCTTCCATTTCCCCACCTGCCGTGCCGATCCCTGTCCCGCTTGCCTGGTGTACTCCCAAGGTAAAGGCTCTCACTGAGGTCCTCCTTGCATACCACACCCCAACATTCCACGGCATTGTCTTTGTAGAGCAGCGTCAGGTTGCTGCTTGCCTTGCCAAAGTACTCTCCAAGATCCCCGAACTGAGGGATCGCGTTCGGTGCGCAGAGCTTGTTGGGCATGGCGGTGGGCATGGCACACGGAACAAAGGAGGCTCCAATGGGAATCCGGCGTCAGGGGTGAACGTGAAGGGCATGGGGTTGGCAAGGCAGCAAGATACAGTTAGGTTGTTCCGCAAGTCGTATGAGGAGGGCGGTCTGAATTTGCGTATGTTTCTTCCTTGTACTTTCGTACCGCATCATTGATTGTCTTTGTCCAGTGGTTGCCACGTCTGTTGCTGAAGAAGGCTTAGATTTTCCAGTACGTCTCCCTGTATCTTCCGCCCTTTGGCGAGACTTTAATGCTGGCGTCGGTAGGCCTGTGACCTTGTTATACGCTTTGATCCGCTCCATCATATGGTTGGATACGTCCAGTCCAGGGGACGGGCCCGAACTAAAACCTCTACCTTCGTTATCATGGCACAAGTTGGCCATACGTCACATCTCGACCGTTACAAGACTTTCCAAGAAATCGAGCCCGAACTCAAAAGAGTTTACCAAACTCGGGAAAATCCCACCCGTCCTGCTTCACCAGAATCGTCGTCAGACTCCGAAGAGGGTGAGTTAGAGGATGATGATCCCGAAGATCTAGCCGCGCGCGAACGATACATCGTTCCTTCTACTGGGGCGGTGCTCACCTATGGTTCTGCCATCGGGCTGGTCAACTATCTGTGTTCCCTAATTCCACATGACATCTACACTCCTCCCCCGATGCCAAAGTATAGCGGCGACTACGCCTCTGTTTTAGAACTTCCATCAAGCCTCCCTCTCCCAGTTGATCACCTCATATATCGAGGGCCTACGCGGAATTCAAAGCGCGAAGCAAAACGGGCAGTTGCATTCATAGCTGTTAAAGCTCTTCACAAACTCGACGTCTTCGACGATTACCTCCTCCCCTCTACGGGCTCCAAGGGGAAGAGTGATTATGATGCCGATGGTTGCAAGCTTTCTGACGTCTCGGAGGTCCCGGATATCATGGACGTTTTCGTACAAGACCCGTGGACATTGGGTCCAAGACTGCGAATCCATGTCATCTCAATTGATGGAGAAGACTCCGCCGGGCTCGTCACTGGCACCGAGTTACCGTCACTCGAACTCTCCAGCGAAGGTTGCACCATAACCATGCGCTGTACGGATGAACTTATATTTCACCCCGAGGAGGAATGGGAAACTCTCCGCATGCTTGAAGAATACACAAAGACGGGTATCTGGTTCTGTATTTCCGGACGTCCAATTCCGCTGCCTATCACATGCTTCCTCGTTCCCCTCACGGAGCATAACTGCATCGATTTCAAGGCGGTGAAACGCGTCGTTGACGAGCCATACGGCACATATAACTGGAAAGGAATCACCGAGAAGGACTTCGGTACAAGAATGATCATGAACTGTAACCTCTATGGCCGTGCCCAGATTCTTCACAACATAAGATACGATCTCACCGCGTTGTCAGTACCACCCCCGGGTTCGCGCGAGGCACCGTGCGCGACGTACCAAGAATATTTTGTGCAAAAGTGGACTAGGAAGAGTCGCGAAGCTTTCGTTCCGACTGATTGTCCACTTATTGAGATCCACAGTCTTCCTCGCGCTCCCTCCGGTCTTTATCGTCCGGGATACAGACACCAAAATGTCGACAAATACAAATGCTATACCGCACCCGTCGGGTCAATCGTCCCACAGGGAGCATGCCGGGTTACATACTTTTCCCAGCCGGTCTACCGCGCTTTCCTATTTCTGCCTCGGATTTGTAGGCGCGCAACGGATCTTTATCGGACGAGAGCAGAGCGTCTACAGCTTGGGTTACCTCCGATCGATGACGATCTTCTTATCGAGGGATCTACTCTCCCCACCACAAACGCGACATGGAACAACCAACGTTTGGAGACATTGGGAGACTCTGTACTCAAGCTCACGTGCACAGTCCACATCATGAACAAGTTCCCCCACCGACATGAAGGACAGCTTTCTCAACTCCGTCAAAGCAGCATTTCGAATCGCACCTTGTTGGCGCGTGCCAAAGAGATTGGCCTCGAGCGGTTTCTCACGGCCGAGGCTCAAAGCCTGCATGTGTGGAGGTATACAATACCTGAGGAGTCGGATGTGGTAGATTGCCTAACGCAAGCAAAGCATACGGTACGCAGAGAGTATCCCCGTCGAAGCTTGCAGGATTGTATGGAGGCGACTCTTGGGGCAGCATTCCTGACTGGGGGCATTAATATGGCATTGCGGGCTGGTGACGCATTGGGGTTATCTATGGGGGGTGCCCTCCCATGGTCACTCCGCTACTCTCGAGCCCCAGAGCCATCCCTCATACCACCAATATTTGCGGATCTGGAAGCTTTGATGGGGTACGAATTCCATCGTGGCGAGTTGCTCGTCGAGGCGATCACACACCCATCGTTCACCACGTCCGCGGGTTCATCATATCAGCGTCTGGAGTTTCTCGGTGATGGTAAGGTTGACCTTATCGAAGGAACAGCCTATCTCGATGCTCACTTGGAATTTTAGCTGTGATTGATCTAGTCACAATGTGTCATCTTTTCCGCAAGTTTCCAGATGCCACGTCTGGTCAGCTCTCTGCCGCTCGCTCCCGCGCCGTCTGCGGACCCACTCTCGCATCCGTCGCTGTCAATCGTCTCGGGCTACACAAGTATCTGCTTATCAACAATGTCGAGCTTAGCACTGCAATTTCTCGACATGTGCCCCTCCTCGAGACTCTCTCGCCCGAAGATGCAATCCTTAAGGGATGGAAATACGATCCTCCAAAGGCATTAAGTGACGTGCTGGAGAGCCTTGTGGGTGCGGTACTTGTGGACAGTGCATATAATTTCGAGAAGACTGCTTCAGTTGTTGAAGTGGTGATGAGTGATGTGTTGGACGTACTGACCACCACCCTTCCGAGAGATCCGGTGTCGGAATTAATGGTTTGGGCCGCAACAGAGGGTTGCAAGAGGATTGCATTTCAGCAAGTGTCTCATAGCCATTCGTTGATAAGAGCTGACAATTACCCTTTCTTTGCTTGCAGAAAAAGTCAGAGTAATGCAGAACTTCGACGAAACGATAGCGTTTCAGTCATAGTCCACGAACTCGTCGTCGCGGGCCCTATTACGGCAAGCAATCTTTCCTTGTCAAAAGGTCTTGCCGCTGAACGGGCACGTGCTATCTTGAGCGATCCGAGCCACGAGATGAACCTTGTCCGATTGTGCGATTGTCGGAGGGCAGCCGAGGAGCGGATGGACATATGCTCCGAACCTCCAGTTGACCAGACAAGTCAAAAGGTTACAGACGAGACCGAAGAAGGTTTCGCGTCTATCGCAAAGCAGAGGCTAGAGGAAGACTATATTCCCCCCGTCGACACCATAGAGGAAGTGGAGGACGAGCTCGATGACGAAATGGTTTCGACCAAAACTTGAGATGGGTGCCACTGGTGGGCTCACCAGGATTCTTGGGATGAACTGCTGGCGATCCTCCGCTACATTGCGAATGGTTGTGAGCGGTTATTTCCATGTTTCTTGCACCTCTTCCTTTCCATTCTCACTGTGTATTCCCAACTCATCATGCTGTGGCATGCGGAACTCTGCAACATTTGTCTACACTACCCTTGTAAATACATGGCCCCAATTGTTTATCTTCGCGTGGCACAGGCGAACTTGTTCGATTACAAAACAGAGTCAAACAACCTAACCGCAGGTGCAGCTCACAACAGCACTTCCATTGTTGAAGTCGCTCTCATTTTTTAGAACTTATTTGTACTCACCTCCTGGCGTGATATACGACCATGGGAGACAAGTACCCTTCGTTGTTCCGTATGGTTCAGGTGTTGAATTGTACTTTGCGATACTGACAAAACAATCTAGGTTCGGAACAGATGAGCTTGGTGCAGCTCTATATACCAACCGAAGTAGCTCATGATACAGTTGCTGAGCTTGGAGAGCTCGGGAACGTCCAGTTCAAGGATGTTCGTCATAATGATACTCCTTTTGATAACCCGTTTACGAACTCTTTCGTTAGTTGAACCCAACCGTCAATCCGTTCCAGCGCTCTTTCGTCGGTGAAATCAGGAGATTCGAGGACATGGCGCGTCGTGTTCGTTTCTTTGCTTCTCAGATTGAGAAGGAAAAGGACGTGGTACCAGTCCGTCCTCTTTACGACTCAGCACCTCTCATCACTGTCGGACCGCGTGCTGCACACAACATTGACGAACTCGACGTCATGCTAGCAGAGCACGAGACTAGACTTTTACAGATGAACGAGAGTTACAAGCTACTCAGCGAGCGTACCAAAGAGCTTATTGAGGCACGTTATGTCTTGAGGGAGACAGCAGGCTTCTTCGAAAAGGCAGGTCAACTCGATGGTAGCCTGCTTTATACTCACTCGTCGTAAAGGCAGAGACGCAGCAGACGGATATCAGGACCTCCTTTGATGATCTTTCCGTGCCTCTTCTCCAACATGATGATCGCGAGAACCAGTACTCGTCGACGGTTCAGTTTGATTTGGAGTACGTTCGTTTTATCTTCGCATTATTTTTTTTTGTTAAAACCTTGCTCCAGGTTTGTTGCGGGGACCATCGATAGAGCTCGTATCCCGACATTCGAGCGCGTGCTTTGGCGTGTGTTGAGGGGTAACCTCTATATGAATCATACTGATATCACGGAGCCGTTTGTTGATCCTGCAACCGGCTCTGAGACACGCAAAAATGTGTTCATTATTTTTGCGCATGGTGACGCATTACTCGCAAAGATTCGCAAGGTCGCCGAATCGATGGGTGCTACTCTGTATCCCATCGACGCCAATGCCGACAAGCGTTCTGACTCGCTTCGTGAGGTTACCGCTCGTTTAGAGGACCTTCAGACTATCCTTTACAACACCGGGGCCAATAGACGCATGGAGCTTGTGACAATCGGGGAGAATCTCGCACGATGGGAAGATGTTGTCCGGAAGGAAAAGGTGATCTACGAGACGATGAATCTCTTCAACTTTGACGTGCGAAGGAAGACTTTGGTAGCCGAGGGATGGTGCCCGACAAGAGACATTGCCCAGATACAAGTTGCCCTTGGACACGCAACGGTATGTAGCTTCCGCATCATTGTGTGGTAGTCAATTAATTCGCTTTCTAGGAGGAGTCTGGGACCGGAGTCGTCCCAATCTTACATGAGCTCCGTACCAACAAGACCCCACCCACTTTCAACAGGACAAACAAATTTACAGAAGGATTCCAGGGTATCATGGACAGTTATGGAATCGCGACCTACCAGGAAGTTAATCCTGGCCTGTATGCCATCATCACCTTCCCTTTCCTATTCGCCGTGATGTTTGGTGACATTGGTCATGGTTTGATCATCCTATTTGCCGCTCTCTACATGATCGTGAACGAGAGGAAGTGGGCGAAGGGTGGTCTCGGAGAGGTCAGTGATGACTTTGAAAAATTGATTGTGACTCACTTTCCCGCTTCAGATCACAGAGCTATTCTTCTTGTAAGTCACAATGGAGCGTCGTGAAGCGGGGCAAGACGTACTAACATGCATCCAGTGGGCGATACATCATTCTTTTGATGGGCCTGTTCTCGGTCTACACCGGCCTCATGTACAATGATATATTCTCCAAGTCCCTTCACATCTGGCACTCTGGATGGGACTTCCCAGAAGGAAACGGGACTGTCCATGGTATCTCGAATGGCGACGTTTATCCCTTCGGCTTGGATCCAGCCTGGCATGGTGCAGATAACGCCCTGGTATTTACGAACTCATATAAGATGAAGATGGCGATCATTCTTGGGGTGATCCATGTGTGTGCATTGCTGGTTTCATTGTACCGCCTAGATTGACGTATTTCCAGATGACATTTGCGTTGTGTCTACAGCTCCCTAATCACATCAGATTCAAACGCCCGTTGGACATTTACGCCAATTTCATTCCCCAGATGATCTTCCTCCAGTCAATTTTTGGATACCTGGTCATCTGTATCCTTTACAAGTGGACGATTGATTGGTCGAGTGCTACGATAGAGCCGCCATCATTGTTGAATATGTTGATTGGGATGTTCTTATCCCCTGGATCGGTCGACCCAAAAAGTCAACTATATCCCGGACAAGGATTCATACAAGTTGTCCTCCTTCTACTCGCTGTCGTCTGTGTTCCTTGGATGCTATGCATGAAGCCGTACTTCCAGTGGAAGGAGATGCAGAAGATTCAGGGTCAAGGGTATGTGGGGCTTGGCCACCATGATGGTCCCCGCGAGAGCTCCGACGATGCTCTGGAAATTGAGGAAGAAGGTAATGGACGGGTTGTCATTGAAGAAATGGAAGAAGAACATGTGAGTGATGCGTCCCTCTTTGAGTGTCGTGTTGCCGATAGATCTTATCAGGAACAGCACGACTTTGGGGATGTCGTCATTCATCAGGTCATCCATACTATTGAATTCTGTCTCGGTTGCATCTCGCATACAGCTTCGTACCTCCGGTTGTGGGCTCTTTCCTTGGCCCACGCCCAACTATCTGAAGTTCTGTGGAGCATGACACTGGAAGGTGCTCTAGGAATGAAGGGAATCTTTGGGATCATCGCCATCATACTCACGGTTGTGATGTGGTTCACGTTGACCGTATTTGTCTTATGCCTCATGGAGGTGTGTATCCTTGATGGGTGTGCGTTAAGCGTCTGATCACGAATTGATTTTGTCCAATTCAGGGTCTTTCGGCATTTTTGCACGCCCTCCGTCTCCACTGGGTCGAGGCAAACAGCAAGCACTTCGAAGGACATGGATATGTACGTCTTGTTCATCCCGATTTCTGTTATCGACAACGTGTGACGCACATGCTATTTTATTTCCGAACAGGCTTTTGCACCGCTGAGCTTCGCGAAGTTGGGAGAGAGGGAATAGGAGCACAACGGACATGCAGTAGTAGCACACATTTTTACACAATTGAGGCTGTTCCACTCGATCGAGTCAGTGTCACCGCTCCCGGCACGCTCCCCGCCTTGCACCGGTTTTGCCGCATTTCTCTCGCTTTTTTTTTTTCAAAGTCCGAATGCGATCACATATATTTTGCCGACGACTTATCGCTTTCCTACATCCCCGCTTTC
>JBBPUO010000044.1:34327-56435 GCA_038094755.1 Caloboletus firmus | reverse complement strand
GGATCTGAACAAAAGCCTGAAGAGTGTTGACGATGAGAGCAATCTACAACACAAACGAGATTCCTCTTACATCGTTATTTCCGTTTATGCTGAGGTCAAACCTGAAGTTTGGGTCCGCTATACAAAGTTCTTCGGGTGGTCTGCAGAGTCGGCTTCCCTGCTTATCAGTAATCTGAGATCTGGCGGACGGGCAGACTGGTATTTGCTTGTTGTAGGCAATGTTGATCAAGCAACCGGAACCAACGCCAGTCCTAGACGACACAGATGAGCATGTCGGGAACACCATATCGATGGTCCCATCTCGATCTGTAACGTGTGCATTGGTGCATAGTTCATATCCATGCCCCTTGACCTACCAATATCAGCGAAAGTAATCGCCTGGGCCCCAGACGGAAGCGATTGGTGTTGCGCAAGGGAAAACCCAGAATCCTTGTTATTTATCCATATTTGAAAAGACCTCCTGCCTGACCCCTCATCACAGACGAGAAAGATATCTACACAAGTAAAACTTCAGCACGACTCTGTTTCCACGGGATAACACTGACCAGCAAGACAATCCCCATTCAAGTCTATGATTGCATTGCTGTGTGGAGATGCCAACTTGCACTGTACACCGTCAAAGGGGGGATCGACACTGGAAACAAGTCAGCGAGACGATCTGTGACGAAACTGAGGACCTACAGGTCAAACAGCGCTGATTGACTGTCGGAGACATTCCAAGCATTTCTCCATGCTGTCAAAAGATTTGACGAGCCCTGGCTGGGGGAGACCATACCGAGTAGGTCGATCTTCATGTCCCCGTTAAGATCGACGGGTATAGGTTGTGAAAGCGCAGAGGAAGGCGACGATATCGGGGTCGGCTCTATCAAAAACGCTCAGGCGCAAACCGAGAAAGTGGATAGCGCATCATGCACATACGGAATGTGCCATCATGGTTACCCTTGTAGAGGTCCATATTAAGAGTGGTTGCAGAATTTTCGCTCATGACAAGGATATCAAGTCTCCCGTCAAGTGTAAAATCCCCAGGAATGACGTTGTATATAGGCGTCGTATGTCGTACTTGAGAACTCTTCTCAAAAACAAATGCATCTAGGTAGAACAGTGAGGAAAGGAGACAACGACGAAGCAACCGGCGTACCATGGTCCCAGATGTATACGGACAGAACTTGTTGAGTCGAATCCAGTGCCAGCACGTCGAGGCTTCGTTCCGACCGGATCAGGTGGGAAAGCAGGCGAGTGGTTGTTCACTCACAATTGATCTCCGTTGAAGTCCCCAAACGCAATTACACGGTCTCCATCATCCAATCCCATAGAACCAGCCTCCATGAGAGAGTTTTTCGTGAACCGTTTGGGAGGGAAGGGCCATAATGACGAAACAGGGCCAACGAGGAGTAATATCGCTAGAAGAGCGCAAGAGGAGTGTACAGTTGCACTGGGACGCGTTCGTGAGCGGAAGGGGAGAGAACCCCCTAGCATATCTCGGTGAAACGTGTTGGTTTGTGGAAACTATGTAGAGGAGGGAGGATTCAGACGATGTTCCAGTTGTTTACTTAATGTCAAAGACTCATGACTGCCCGCCGTCGCGTGGCACGGCCCGGAGCGTGCAGCATGGCATTGAACTTGCGATTCAAACACGGACAAACTACGCAACCTCAACGCATCCCAATAATGTAAGCAAGCAGGTATACATCTAAAATCATTTGAGAGGATCAAAGTCACCCCAATCGTCCTTTGTCACCGGTTTGTTGGTGGCAACAACACGGGTAGGTTGCATAGGCGCTAACATGGATGACATCGAAAGAGGAGAGGCTTGTAACGGAGGTGACGACATTGGATGCGAAGGCATAATTGTCGTAGAAGGAGTATAGTTCGGTGCAGTATAGGTAGGAGGAGATGGCAAAGTGTTGGATGGGGCTGCCGAGAAGTCGGAAAGCGATATATTATAATTAGGTCTCTGAGATGCAGCAACGGGTAGCGTAGAGTGGGACGAGACGGGCTGCAGTTGCGATGGTGGACTCGAGATGCGATGTGATTGAGTTGGCTGTAAATGTGTCGAGAAGACCGATCTATCGAAGGACGACGAGGATAGTGGCTTGGCCCCAAGCCGTGGAGGTCGTGAAAAGGATGTATCTATCGCGAATCGCGGCGAAGAAGGTAACGACTGGGTCTGGGGGAGTTGGGTGGGTGGAGCTGCGGGTGGACCGATGGTTTGTGTTGTCATGGGTGTTGCAGCCGAATGTCCAGGCATCTGTGAGATCATCAGAATGTAGTTCTGACTTGAAAGGACTCTACTAACTTCAGGAGTGTTATTGAATATGCTGCCCCAGACATCATCGTCCCAGCTTTTTGAGCCATCGATAACTGTATCGGGCTTTATATTGGCATTACTACGGCCCACCAGTGTCTCAAAATCAACACCTGAGTCAACGTTGGGCGAGGCGACACCACTAGCAGGTATAGATCGGTCTTCTATGCGCTGCGAGTCTCGCAAGAACTGGTTGTGTTCTTTCTCAACCCGTTCTCCGAGTTTGTGGATGACTGACATAAACCGCTGAAATTGTTGGATGTTCAACACTATGGATGAGCGTGAGCATCAGCTAGGACTTCGACATGCTTGATCAACTCACATGGTCCCATGGACATCGACCAGAGTTGTGGAAGAACAAGAGTTGCTACTGCTTCTCTATCAATCTTAAATCCCATAGCCTCTTGGACGGAAAGGGTAGTCATCTGTAAAATACGATGCACTCGATCATGTTTGGTACCACAGCCGCGGTGGGGACATACCATCACGGCCGGTTCTTTGGTCCGAATCTTCGACAGGAGAGGACATAGCTTTTGTGTGAGATTCGTCTGACAATACTTTCATTCTACGCTCCGTGCCATGAGAAAAGTAAACTGACTTGATCAAGAGTCTTCACCATACTCAGGAAGGTGACCAATGTAGCAACCTTCACCGAGAGCAATTTGGTCCTGGTAAATACCAACTACGGAGACATGAGTGCACTCCACAGTTGTCTTCAGATCGAGACATACCGCTACGCGGGGAAATAATACACCAGACACTTCCGCATAATCAATGGTTTCACATAGGTTAGGAACCACTCCTAAGGCCCGTTCCTGAACCTGTGCAACGAGATCGGATATTTGCGACACGAACTGCACTGAAATACTCACCACAGTATGCTCTGACTCCAAGGCATTATACACAAGCGGTAATACCTCTTCACTAGACGTCAGTGCAGCAGGGAAGAATACGCAATCTAGCACCCACGTTCCCGAAAGACCCCCTTTTCAGTTTTGCTCCGTAGCATTTCAAGGTTACTCAGTAATGTGAGCATGTTTTGTGGTGGATCTTTGATGGTAAACAGGGGCTTAAGACTGGGCAGCACGAGCTGTGCAAACTGAGTAGCCGACAGAATATTCGAGATAGCAAAAGCATTGGGAAGGATATACGGAAGAAGATGCGTGTCTTTCATCTGCAAATTCGCACTATGTCAGCGCGCATCAGGACAACCGGCAACTGAGGAAGTCGAACCTCTTCAAGCAGCGATGGCAATATCTTCCGTATTCTCAAACCTTCTGAGAATTTATCCAATACACCGGTTAGACCTTTCATAAACGATATTTTCTCTTCTCGGGTCTTTGCCGTAAAATTTGATCGATCCAAGAAGTTTAGTGTAGAAATTGGGAGCGAGGAAAAGAAGGGGTGGGATGGAAGCGTTGATGGAGTTGGCCTACTTTGGGACCCTCGCGTAATGAGTGACCGTAAGAGATCTTGGTGTGCTTGATATCAGGCTAGGGTAAATGGGAAAAAATAGGGAGAAAAATACCCTGCAAATCTGTGTCCAAGTGCCCTATATCTGGAATAGGCCGACCCGCATTATCGCGCAGACCGCCGAGACTTCCATGGTTCTGAAAGGGCGGTTTACCTTTGCAGTGAACGGCATATATCACAGCTCCGAGAGAGTACATGTCAGACGCCGTAACGAGTACTTCATCCAAAGCATATTCCGGCGCTGTTGTGAATGCTTAAACTTGAAATAGTTAACAAACAGGAGAATTGAAAATACCGATGTAATCGAATGAGCGCTGGATGTAGGATGGGATACGACCATCAAGCCCAGGAAATTCCCACCGTGACGGTGACCCATCGGTAGTCATCAGGGGGATAGTCAAGCCCAAACCAGATATTTTCCAGTCACCCTGCAGCGACCAGCAGTCAGCTTAACGGAAATAACATTGTCAAGGTACCTCACGTACGGCTTCGTTGATAATGATGCATTCTGGTTTCAAGTTTGAATGTATTAGTTTTGCTGATGAATGTAAGAATGAGAGTCCCTTGCATAGCTGAAGGATGCCTTTCTGGATCTGGGTGATGCTAAACAACTAAGAGGGATTGTAGAAGTGTTATCACTCACCTCAATCTCGTCAAGTTCGACAAGAGGGGTGTAATGGGAACCTCGTGGTATCGACATGTCCAGAGATGACAGAACGGGCTCGGTCGCAAAGATGAGCTCGTTGCGAGTTTCTTCGAGAGGCTCAACCATTTCTTCATGACTTCTGGTCGGTAGAATAGATAGCAAATGTTGAGATAACATACCAAGGATGGATGGATGGCGCAATTTGCTCAACGCAGCAGCCTGATTTGAAGTGATTAGTTCTGTATCGATGCTGGTAGCTACAGCCTTTACCTCAGCCTTCATAACTTCCAGGACGCGTTCCTTGGACATAGGGCCGAGGCCCTCCATCTCAGCTCGCTTGTCAAATGTCCAGACAGAGACACGCTTGCTTGTGACCCTGTGCGTTGCCCCCTGAACCCTCCATAGACCAACTCTACCCGTCGGCGGTGGAGGAGGGTGTGTGCCAGAAGTCGAAGATCCCGAAGGGGTTGGGGTGGATGACCGACTGCCATTTGATGGGCCGAAGTTATAGGACTGAGATATCGCTGTGCGAGAGAAAAACGATGTCGCTGCAGCAAGCATCACGTCGTCAAACCTTTGTCTCGAACTGGCCGGGAATGATATTGCAAGGGATTTCTTGGACTACTTGCTGATGTAATCTATTATTATACGAGCTCGCTTGTCCCAGGGAGGTTAAGTGTTCCATGGGACGCCTTTGCGGATCTAAAGTATCTTTCGTCTGACTTCTACATTCACCTCACCGGCAATGAGGCCAACCCTTCGTACACTTGACTCTCGTGTAGTGCGGTCGAAGAGTACGGCATTCATTGGGCTCGGTCGCATGGGCTCAGAGATGGCCTACAACCTCTTCTCTAAGAAGTTTGCCCAATCCACCGATTCACACTTTATAGTGTGTGACGCAGTGCCGGAGAGTGCGATGACCTTCCGTCGGAACTTCCAGTCTCAGTTTCCTGGCGCGAGCATCGATATCGTCCGGACACCTGAGGAGTAGGTGATTCTGTATCTTAATTGTGCTCTGCATGCGGATCAACTCATGTAGACACATTTGGCAGAGCTGTCCACTCTTCTGAGACGGTGATCACGATGTTACCCTCCTCACCCCAGGTTAAAGCTGTCTACTGTGACCGAGATGGCATCATACCCGCGCTAAGAGGACTGAAGAGCACCGAATTGCAACCTTCGCTGTTCATTGACTCCACGACGCTGGATGTGGGTGTCGCGCGCCAAGTCGCGGGTGATGTCATCCTGACAGGGGCACAAATGATTGATGCACCCGTATCTGGAGGTCTGTATTGTTTGAATAATCGCCGCCGCCGCGCCTAATGAATGCAAAACAGGCGTCGCTGGTGCGCAAGCGGGCACTCTTTCATTCCTAGTCGGTGGCACAGAAGCCTCTTTTCTCCAAGCACGATCGACTCTGGAGCTAATGGGGAGGCGTATTATCCACTGTGGCTCCTCCGGTGCAGGATTAGGAGCAAAGATTTGCAATAATCTTGTACTAGGTGTCCAACAGATCGTCGTCGGAGAAGCCATGCTCCTCGGGCGGAAATTAGGCCTGGACCCTGCAGTACTTGCCGGTGTGATCAATAGCTCCACAGGCAGCTGTTGGGCTTCTTCTGTCAACAACCCTGTGCCATCCTCGCTTCCAGACAAGTCGCCACCTTGCGAGAAGGACTATGAGGGCGGCTTCGCCACGGCACTTATGCTAAAAGTAGGTTGATTCATTGTGTGTGTACCTGTAATTATTAATGAGTGACCTGTCACGCTAGGACATGGAACTCGCGATGAATATCGCACAGGCGAACGGCGGCGCTCTTCCTCTTGGCAAGGCTGCGAGAGATTTTTATGAAGAAGTGATCCGATGCCGGCCAGACCTGGGGAAGAAGGATTTCTCTTCGGTGTATGTACATCTGAAGGATCTTTGAGGGCGACTCCGACGGCACGTATTGGAGGAACAAGTGGCGTGTTCTCCGCGTAGATTTGTGCTGGTCAAGTGCCTTGTCGATTGTAATTTACTTATGCCGTGGGGTTATTATGGACTTCAACTAAGCAAGGGAGTCCCTGAGCTAGTGCTAGGCTAGGTCTCATGTATACGTAATAGCTAAATCTCGTTCTTGAGATTTGGTTGCCTCCGCGACGATGGCCGTATAAAGGACGGCCGTGACAACCGATCAGTACTTTCCCCGTCCACTTCCACCATGTCTGGCAACGACGAAAAACCAAGCGCTATAATTTTCGGTGCGCTCCTTCCTCCTCTTCTCTCTCTCACCCTGCAACTCACTCCTCGATCCCCATCCGATCTCTCCCAGGTGGCCTCAACACCTTTTCGCGCGCACTCACCACCTTGCTAGTCCCTCCGGAGGGTCAACGTTTGGTCTCTGTATGTCTCTTTCATCTACTATCGATCCGTTCTCATCACTCGAATGTCATAATAGCATCTACGCATTGTCGACAAGTTTTCCGTGTCCCCTCCCACAACGTGAGTGCACTCTTCTCTACTTCCAATACTAGACTTATCTCATCTCCATAGCTATCTTGGAACAGAATTTCCAAAGGTTCTTTCCCAGCCCGATGTTGAATACCGCCAGACAAACCTCACCGTCCCCGGTAAGTTACCAGCTCTAGGGCCCAACCTCCATCTGAAGCACACACCAGCCGCCGTCGCCTCTGCCTTTGATCCACCGCCGGGAAAGGCCCCTTACTCTTATGTATTCGATCTCACTGGAGAGGTCAATCACGACCGTGGAGAAGTCGTATGCCGTATTTTCCCTCAGTTACTTCCCGTTGTTGATCACATCA
Organism: Caloboletus firmus; assembly: GCA_038094755.1. NCBI lineage: Eukaryota > Fungi > Basidiomycota > Agaricomycetes > Boletales > Boletaceae > Caloboletus > Caloboletus firmus. Next base: position 49,212 of record JBBPUO010000044.1, on the reverse strand, counting down.
TATCTCAGATCGCCATCAAGTTGACATTTACAGTTGCCCGCATCATCGCGTTGGAGGCTGCAAAACGCAAAGTAAAAGCATATGTACGCCTGCAGCAACCGGTCTATGAATCTTCCGACAAGGGTCTCCATGACGAGAAAGAGGATGTCAAACCCGTCAGACCACTTGATGTTTGGTGGCATGAAACATTGCGCATGTTGGCGTCTATTGAAGGGTAAATATCCATCCGAAATCAGCCCAAGAAAGTACACTGACGCTCACTAGGTTGAACCTTGTTATTTTGCGTTGTGGCTTTGTGTATGGGCCATACGTGGAATATGGCCTCTGTGAGAAACACACTGCCCTATTGGTCATATGATTCTGACGTGGTGATCTACAGATCCCCTAGTCATTACTGTCGCATCAGTATATGGGTATATGAAGAAACCGATGAAGACGATGTAGGTTTGACTCAGTTTGTGATGATGTTATAACTGACAAACATGCATAGTTGGGGACCAGGCAGGGAGCCTGTACATACTGTACATGTCGAAGACGTGGCAGGCGCATTGTGGGCATGTGCAGTGTGGATAAACCAGCAGGGTCGCGAACAGGCCAATACTTTGGCTGGAGAGAAGATACCTTTCCATAACGAGAAGAGCAAGGCTAAGGAGGTGGATGGGATGGTTTCACCGGATGAACAGCCAATCGCCCCCTTGTTTAATTTAGTGGATGACTCAGAGACGACACTAGCCAAAGGGGGTTCGATGATTACCGAGTATTTCGGGACCACCTTTGAGTTCTACTCAAATTTCGAGACGACAATTGCAAAGGTACGGTGCTTCTGCTCGCTCGTTGACGCGGGTAGTCGTGCTAACTGTTCATCAGCTCAAGCTAGACGATTTGGTGGAGGAAATCAACGAGCATCACGTTGGAACATGGACGGAGATGCTTCAGCATTCGAACCCGCCGATCGCACACACACCACTGACCGCATACATGGACAAGTTTGCATTATCGAAACACAAGCTTGCTTATAACAACGAGAAGATTAAAAGCGTTGTTGGATATCAACTGAAGCGTCCCTTGTTCGATCACGAGACATTGAGAGAGGTTGTAGAGAAGTGGAAGGAGGAGGGGACGTGGCCGCGGCTAGAGGGGCAGTGAGGATTGTTGAATCATGGATTGCACGAACATCTACGGAGGTTTTGTTTTTGGGGTTTGGTATCTGCATTTATTTCCGCTGTTGCTATCCACTATCACGATGTTCTGACACCGTCCGTGTTGTTTATGTTGTTACGCTCGCTGTACCCCGCTGACTAGTACTGTTTAATCAACTAATCAAGTAACTCACGGAACGATGAGGCACACGTTTGTAATCCATTAAACCGCAGTCAACGTTGCGCTCCGATCGGGTAAGTGGTAGATGATAAATACGCGAGAGCCGTGCCGTCGGTTGCGTGATGGCCGCTCCAACCACCACTGACCGTCAACCAAAACCTCACAGCTCTTTCGAAGACGATCCCGAGCACACCCGTTCGTCCAGCGAGGAACAACAAACACTTCTTGAACCCAACCCAGACCCATTACCGACGATGGGGTCCGACATCGCCAAACCAGAGGGCCGCGAGAGCGATCGCCCCGCAAATGTTCTCGTATGGGTGTGTTCAGCGCTTCGTCTTGTATTCGCCCCTTTAACCCACTTTCCCTTTGTTTTGCGGCCATAGGTCTCATATTTTGTCAGCATATTCGCTACTCGTAGATATGTTTCGTGTCGTCTGACGGGCCCCCTTATCCCCGCAGGTCCTCGCGCTGGCGACATGGGCTACCGTCCTCAGCAGCGACCCGGCCTCCCTCGGCTGGTTCACGTACCACCCCTTACTGCAGAGCTTAGCCATCGGCTGCTTCACATATGGTAAGTGCACTTCCCCCATTCAATCGCATAATTCGCGCTTCCACCAACGACTGTCTCTGTCACAAACAGGTATCTTGACCCTTCAACCCACCTCCCAGCCCCACACCAAGGCTGCAGGTCTCCAAAGACACCAAATCGCCACGATCGGTGTGGGTGTCCCCCTCATCCTCGCAGGAACCCTCGCCATCCTCCTGCAAAAAATTAGCCATAATGCGCCCCATTTCACGACTTGGCATGGTGTAACGTGTCTCACTCATTCTTGAAACGTTTTCTTGGCGCATTCATGGGGATTTTCCTTCATATAGACGTTTGGGATCATTACGGTCGCGTGGATTGTCGTCCAAACCTTGATCGGAGGCTCGACCGTGTGGTTTGACGGCGCCGTTTGGGGAGGTGGTAGTAAGGCCAAGGGTTTGTGGAAGTACCACAGGTAATGAACGACGCATTGCGTTCTTATTTCTAGTCAAGCTCACTCGTCTTCGCGGCTCTTAGGTTGTCGGGGTATATCCTGCTCCCGATGCTGTTGTTTACAGCACATTTAGGAGGGGGTTGGTCTGCCTGGACAGTCAGTCACAGCGAGTCATTTGTGCGGTTGCTGGCATACACCATTGCGCCGTTTCTCATTCTCGCTGGGGTTTACTCCCGTGTCCGGTGAGTACGGGGTCTTGTGAAGCCGGATATATTCCTCACTACACGCCGAACAGCCCATCAAAGATGAAATTCTTTTAAAGACGTTCTTGGTTACTCTTGTCACGCCATGTAGTCTTTTCAGAGAATCGTTATATTGTCTGTGTGACCATATATGAAATGCAACCATATTGATATCGTTCAACCAGAAACATGCTTCGAGTCTACTGATGCTGTAGTAAGTTGGGGTACGGAGACCACTTCGGCCAAAAATCCCGGCAAGAACCGCTCTAATCTTGCTTGTGTCGCGGTCCACATTGTGCGCTGCTGTTCGTCACGGTCGTCCTCAGCTGCAGGTGGTGGGACAAGGATGCTCGCTGCATTCATCACCAAGACCACGTTCTTGAGCGATTCCGAAACGGCCTCATACTGGACATGCACCGTTTCAACAACGCTGGCAAGGCACAAGGCAGTAACTAGCAACGTACCAGTTGTTCGCTCTTCTCCGCGCTGATCAAACGGTCGAGCAAATCCAGAATCTCGATCCACAGAATCCTAATGTCCACGTTCCGACCGTTTTGAGCCACTTCGAAGTGCATAAAGGCTTTGCACAGTAACGCAGACGCCCTCAATCGCGTCTCCGATATGCCCGGCGGATCTAGCAAGTACACCTGGGGTTTCAAGAGCTCGTCCACGATGGGGAAAATCACGGTGTTGAAAATTTCTTCGACTTGGCTATGGTCCGCCTCGTCATAGACGAGTTGAGGACCAAGCAAGAGGCGTTGCAGTTGATTGATGGCAATGTTTCGGACGAGTCTGGACGGATTCGTCGACTGTCTTCCCAAAGATGAACTCAACGGTAGGCAATAGTACTGCCAAACTATTTTTTGAGAAGATATCAGTATCAAAGCCTACGCGGGCTCAGGTCAACTGATAGGTCACCTTGTCCGGACTGCAATTTGGCGGACTCGGAAAACGGTGCAATAACTCTCTTCAAGTCGAAAATGAGGTCGATGGACTTGCGACCGCGATTGATAGGGGGTGAGCTTAGTAGATGGAGTGAGACAAGAGGTAGTTGTTAAGAAGGAATTGGCCTACTCTGCAGTGGGCTGCTGCCGTGGTCGGCGAGGCTTTGGTGGTGGCAACTGTATCGACGTTCCCGCGGCGGTAGCAAAGTCGTCCAGGGTGGACAAGAGTCCTACAAAGTTATCCGGGGTGATTTGTTGCCCCGGTCCTTCGGAGGCGAAACTCGCAACAAGGTCGAACGTGGATCGAGCTGCCTCGGGGTTCGAGATCGTTGAACGGAGCGTCGCAAAGATAACGTTCCACTCGGTCTGCGTGCTAGGTTGATTCATCAGTAACAATTGATCCCGGCACTCCGTCCAAAAGGCCGAACACGGCTCACCTAGAGGGAGGCTTATGTTGCAAAATCAACCCTACACCTGCTACTACGTGTTCTGCAACGGAATTGGCAACGGACGACGGTAGGTTGGCGATCAGGTCTAGTGATATGTAGAGTTGATCGCGCAGAGTATTCTTCATTTCAAACATGTCGGCATTAAACATGAGTCAAGCGAGCATATACTCACCTTTTGAGCAAGGATCAACGCAAGGCGCAAAAGTGCAACAACAGCTCGCTCAATGAGTAGTACACTATAGTAGGTCGAGGCAGATAAGAGTGCCGATAGGTGCTCGAAAATCACGGGCCTGAAGTGTGCATAATTCAGTCATGAGTGTGCATATAGGTAGGTGAAGGCTTACCAAAGATCCTCGATACACTGAGTTGTATGGCATGCAATGCTTACCATCGTTTCCAGAAGGAAGACAGCAGCTGGATCGTAGGGTAGAACGTAGGTTCCGTCACTTTGGGATGTTCCACTGTACGGGCTCGCGACATCGTCAGATTCTTGCTTGAGCCTGGCAATAGTTCTCTCGTGTGCGAGTGCCTCGAGAGCTCTAATGGCAGCTACCAGGGCCTCCGAGTCTAGCTGCCTAAATGATGGTCAAGGATTTGCGCCATCCTTTCCATTGGGAACTCACATAATCTGTGCGTAAAGTTCGTCTAGACGACACGATGCTATACAGTCGATAGTGCATAATGTGCTCTCTATCTCTTGGTCGGTCGCTTCGGGTACGAGGCTGTCGGAGCTTGCGCTATAGGGAGTCATCAGATATGATGACAGGGCGGATAGCAAACCACCATCACTCCTTGGAGCTGGCCTTGATGGATGAGCGCCACGCAATGGTATCATTGTAACACCACCAAGGAAATCTTCCATCTGTAACATCCTTATTGGCAGCAAGGAATGCATGAACAAGTTTTCAAACATCTCGAAAATCTACACAGGGGTTAGTGCTCGAAATGGTGACAATTGACAGTAGATGATCTTACTTGTGTCCAACCTTCACGAAGAGCATTGCCATTGCCATTGACGATATTGAATAGAACCACTGCAGCCAGTTGTCCTTTGAAGTTTGTCCCAAATTTGACGGACAGCGAGGAAACGGTCACAGATTGTCCCTCAACTTCGACGACCGGATAGTTGGGGACGTGAACAGGGAGGTTCTCGGACAAAAGGCTGGTGGCCTGCGAAAGCGAAACTACCACGAAATCAAACACATCCGGCAGATTGAATTGTCCTGCCAGTGTGGCGCATTGTCGGAATCCTGAAATTGCTCGCTGGATCACATATTCGTCATCGAAGGTGATAAAGGCATGGGCGATGGCAGATATAACTGGCTTCCAGACGGTTTTGAACATGTCGAAATCAAAGAGAGCTGAGTTGCACATCATGAAGCGCCCTAGGAATTTTTTTAGCCATGAACACTCTTAGGAGGCATTATACGGACCTGATTGCCGCGAGCGAGCAAGCAACTCTTTCCATGCATATTCAAACCCTAGCTGGCCAGTATGCTCCTCTGGCATAATAATTTCACGCTTGCGTATCGAGTCGTAAATGTGTTGCTAGAACAAGTTAGCCAGAACAAACGAAGATCCGAATAGTCCATACTAGGAACTCAGATGAAAAGTCTTCTCCGCCATTCTGTCCCCTCAGATTCCGTTGGTAATCCTCTATTGTCATCCGTTTCTAGCATATCATGAGCTATAGAAGAAGGGTAAAAAGAGGGTTGCACTTGCCCGAACTTGAGGGTTGTGGAGATCAGTGTTAAGCATAATGATTGAGAATGCCAACACATAAACAGCATCTTGAGTTTTGATTTCAGCTAAAAATATCAGTAAAGCAAACATTAGCAATAGAGTGGCACCAAAGATGTCTATACTTGCCCGGCTTTGAAGCAAAATAGACCGAGGCAAATGTCTCAGCGATACGGTCGATCTGTTGACCCTCCCCAGGAAGTCTAAGAGTTTCGAGCATCTCTCGCATGGCATCTACCATCGGTTTCTGAGGATGTACGTGTGAATTACGAAACATGTGAGGAAGAGAAGCAATTCACATCTTTGAACTCGAACAAGTTCATGAACTCTTTCAACAGCTCTAAATTCTCTGGCTTTGACAGGTAATCCCCGAGCAGACGTTTATCAAGACGAGTAGAGCTTTTAAGGAACTTTGCCAAACTCTTTGCGCGAGATACTTCTAGAGAGAGGTCCGAGTATATGAGTTTGTTTTCCTCCAGGAAAGCGAGTCCGAGCTTGGGCTTCGAGTTGAATCGAACTGCTCCTGTCAGCACAAGCTTCTTCCTAGACTTGCTTTGCAGGAGTTGCTCGGGTGACTGGAAATCCTAGGGAACAACTTCAGAATGCGTTCTAGAGACGTAAGTAAGGCATACCGGCTTCCAGGCTTCGCTTTCCTGCATCCCAAGTAAGTATTATAATAGATCACAAAGAGACACCTACCCCTCGCAGGCGTGCTGCCATGTCATTCACGAATGCTAGCAACATATCCAAACAAAGGTACTGCGAATGCAACTGTTGTGCCTCTGAAGCGGACGAGTATTGCCAAGGGTACACCCCCTACAAATGGAATGAAGTAACGAACAAACGATGATACATGCCACACCAACCTTGGTCAAGAATTCTATGAGCCGTTCAAAAAGGTTTTCGCAATTGATGTCACAATCATAGTTGGTGTAAAGATCAACCATGAAACTAGGATGCCGGGATATCTGACTCAATGTCTCCAACATCAAGTCACGGGTGTCACCGCGAGCCGGTTGTACGGGAGGGCGGGAAGGAACAGGACTACCTTTCTCCAGATCAAGTTCTGAGTCAACCGGTCCGAGAGTCGGAGTTGACGTAGCGGAAGCGCCAGGACGTGGTGAATTCGTTTGGTGCTTTTTTGTCGTATTGGATCTCAGAAGGGGAGGGATTGCCAGGCGATCGATGCTGAAAGCCAGGTAAAGCTCCTGCTGCAACTTGAGATGTGATCGCATGGTCTCGAATAACGAAGAGATGGTTCGCAGAGCACCCTGCAGCACAGCGGGGTTGCCGGAGCGAGCGAGCTGGAAAAGGTTTTTACATCCGAGATCTAGAACGAGGATAGTAAGGGAAGGGTAATCTCCCATCCTCGTCCCGCAAGTTTCGATGGTAGTATTCAAGATGGTGAGAGCAGTCAATCGCGTCGAATCTGTGTGAACTTGATCATTCGGATCCAGAATATTGACAAGCACTCGAAGGAGCTCTAAGAGGGCAGGAAGCCCATCTGCAATAGATGAGACATGAGAACGGTTCAAAGGGCTTGTGTGTAGACCCACAAGGTCTGGGAACAATAACAGATGGAACACTGCTTTCCGCGATTCTATCTGGAGTATCAGCCCCATCGAGCACAGTATGTGCATACTTTGCCTCTTCCCCGTGTGCACCTGGAGGGACTGCGTTTCCGGTGGCTTGGCTGTGCGAGGTCACGGTGGTCGGGACCGACAGGCTAAGGTCGCCGTACTGAGGTTCATCTTCGTGAACTCGAAGTTTCGCTTCCTCCTCGGCGGGGTCAAGCTCGTGGAGGCGCCCAAACATCGTTCGAGCGATCGAAAGCATTGTTGACTCAGCAGACCGCCGTAAGACCTCTTGGTTGTGTTCATCAGGGAATCACGGAATCACGGAAGAAGATGCCACAAACCACTTAACCTCATCTGACAACACGTCGTCAACACCGTTTCTAGCATCTCGCAGACCTCCACGTCCCCGAGGAACGCCCCTACACTACTGCCAACCATGCAGTCGTGGATTACTGTCATGATTTTGAGCAGAACGACTTCGTCGCCCGACGAATCACTCGCTTCGAATTTACAGTGTGACACCGTGCTGCTCAGCTCGACTAATGCACTCTCCACTTCGACGGAATGAGCTGAAATCAATCCACATACGAAGAAACTGTGAAGGGCAGAAAGCGCTGCAGATGTAATAGGGCCCGTCGAGATTGGGGAGCGGATGAGGGCGAAGAAGGGACCCAGAAGCACAGGCAGGGGTATGTTCTGAATATCTGGAGCATCATGAGGCATGAATCTCAAACACAAGTCGGACCAACCTTCAGCACCACGAACGGTACGCTTGAGTTCCTGGAAGCCACCCATTAGATCTGCCTCTGGAGAGACTCTTCTAGAACGTTGGTTGTTGTCTCCAGGGCTTGCTCTCCGAAGACCGAGATTCCTTGCCAGCGCATAATCCCGAGCGTGGAGCGTATGAGCTGCAGAGGCCCAACGCGAGTTCTTTCGCATGACCGACGTCACGGCAAGTATCTCTGAGAGGAGAACATGCTTTTGAGCTATTTGCGAGGTCGATCCGAAATATGAGGAATGCATAACTGGGGTTGACCACTAAGTTGGGCTCACGCGGCGGACTGCTCACTTGGCGTGGCGCGTACATACGTGTAACTTGTCGTTTGTTTATTTATTACGGACTGTTCTACGTCGCCCCAGAACAGGTCCTTACAGTCACAATACTCAGGTAGTTCGCGTTTTGTAATGACTGATACAATGGATTTATTATTTACTGTCCTGAAGGTTGGCCAGCGTCCGCACGCGTTGCCATCGCAGCCTGCCCGGCTGCGGTTGCTGCCAACCGAGTACGCTTTCGCTCGGCCTCTTTCAAAGGACCATCAGCGTGTCATCGCAAACATAATGATAATTAACCCACCAGCCTCCTTCTCTCGCTCGATCTCGCTTACTATCCCCTCAATCTCTGAGAGCTCCAGATTCTGGGGTTCTGACTCAGGCTGTGAAGTACTTTGAGGACTTGGAGACAAGCTCACAGTGATCTTTCCATAACTTTCCATCACACTGATCTCAATATTCTTCGCTCCTGTTTGCACAACCTCGAGAAGACTCTTCACTGTCAGCTTGATGCTCTGTTCACGTGTCATATCATCTTTGTGGTTCTTCTCCAAGAACTCCCGGACTGTTTTGGATGAACGACCAATGGCATTTGCCTGGAAGGGTTTGGGAGAACTATTACAGGAGGACTCCGAAAGGGACACCCACCTTCCATGCGCTGTAAATACCACTGGGTTCTGTCTGATAGAGTCTTGGTTTGGTGTCGTCGGGGTCGAAACCGACGATCAGGGTTGAGATACCAAAGGGACGGACGCCACCCGATTGCGTGTATTTCTGATCGAATACAAAGAGTCTAGGGTTTTCCAGGATCCATGAAAGTATGCTTACCTGTTGAATACCTGCGATGTGTCTTGTGATATACTCCACTGTCACTGGGTCTTCCACCGTTAGCCGGTGGCTTTGACACTCTATCCGCGCCTTGTCGATCAGGACACGACCATCCGCAGTGAGACCTTTGGAAGACGTGAGCCCAAAGCAATCGATTGTAGACGGAATGTGATACCAGCAAATGCTAAGCAGATGTGATCATCAAGCATTACGACCTTGCGGACTGTGCGAGGGTCCTGGAGCTGCAGCACGGATTTCTTCTCGACGCCGAGTACAACAACATCCCTGCCTCGTACACCAACCTAGTAGTAAGAGTAAGACGGGGTCACCTGGAAGTGCGCGATAGACAATTACTGCACATGTCCCCTTTCGAACGGCTTCAAGTGCATACTCGACCTGCGTACATTTCATGAGATGGAGGATCGGGGATGATGCGTCTGGACACTACCTGGAATAAGTGGCCGTCAGGAGAGAAGACGGTGAGTGCTACAGTACAAGATCAGTGCTTAACGTGGAGCGAAGAAGTGCTACTTACCGCGATCATAGGACCTGGACATTGGTAAAGATTACTGGTATGTATGGTCGTATCGACGCGCGTCCAGAAGCTGGCGTACATCCGCCCAGTCGATTATGTAAGCCACTCTTTCACCGGCACTGCCACCACCGCTACCGCAAACTGACATGTCAGACTCGGACGAAATAGAAATAGTGGAGAAGAATATCGCAGGCGCAAGGTAATCCATTATACTTGTATCTAACACTGCGAGCATTCTCCTTAACATTTCCCAAGCCATTCTGGAACAGACGATATCTGCCAACTCTGCCCTATCAACCTACGTGGTCTGAGTGCTACTGAACGGGACGATCATTACAGCGCACACTTCTCCGACCAGACTATTGGTGCGGTTTGATTAATTTCCTTTGCCTGTATCTCAAAGCTTGACCCGTATGTAGCGCCAGCGCAACTCGGACGTGGAAAATCAAAACCCACCGCAGCGGTTACCTCCTGGCAAAAGACGACGCGAATGAAGCACGGGAGGAACGCAGAGAGCGCTGCGCAAGAGGATGTTTTCTGGCATCCTGCACAGGCAAAGGCGCCACCTGACAATTACACACCCGGTAAGGCACCTTCTGGTGAGGTTAGGGATTAGCTCCTGAATATCGTTAGGAGTACTCTCAATTTTGAAAGATGCACTGAAGCACTCTCACAGGAAAGGTGCCACTCAGCGTGCTGTTTTATGCTACGAGCGGACACCTCATATTTATCATGAATCCTTTGACTCGAACTGGGGTTGCGGGTACGTGAGCTCACCTAACATTGGAAACGAAAGGTTTGGGTTGACCAGCTTGGTCAATGCATCATCAGATATCGCAACTTTCTGATAACATGCGCCGCTCTCATGGACCAGCAATTTCAGTCCATTTACTCCGCCCAGCTCAGTTTCCCGTCACTCCCTGGTGTACGAAATCTACAACACTGGATAGAAGACGCATGGAAACAAGGTGGCATCGTATTTGATGTTGATATAAATTAGTTTTTTGGTGCTGACAGTTTGGCAGGCTATGATGATATCGGTGCTCGTGACTTCAATCGTGAATTGGTGAACTCCAAGAAGAAACTTGGCACTGGAGGTAATCTGTAGTGACTACAAGCAGACGTTATCTCCTAATCCAGCCCACCAGACCTGTACGTTGCCTTCACGTCTCGCAAAATCCCGTAAGATCCGTGATAACTTGTGGCGGGCGTGGAATAACAATGGAAATTTGACTTAGTTGCATGCTTGTGGATTTTGACCTCAGGAACTCCCCCAAAGGTTTGCCGTTTCATCTTGTGAGGACATGCCGCTCATCTTTATCTCACAGGATTTGATACGCTAACAGAGTGGGTAGTTAATTACTTCACCGAAAAGCGCGAGGGAGATGTCAACAAGATACTTCGTAACGCGTCACCTATTGTGGGCACCGGTAAAATGCCCGTTATAATGCAGTATGACGGTCATTCCGTAACAATCGTGGGGTATGAACTTGGGAAAAATGGCAAGTACAACCTCCTTGTGTTCGATCCTTCAAGGTAAGGTTTCGACAATGCGAACATTCATGGGACATTGAGAATTGATGTAACTGAATAGTAGGGTTCATAAGGACATTCGTCGGGTCGCTCTCAACGTGCCAACTAGTGTGAATTGGGTGTCATCATCATCCGTCTCGCAAGGTAAAAGCAAACGCCGTGAACGATCGAAGTCCCCTGCTCCCAAGAAGCGACCACGTATGAGCGAGGATCCCGACGATGGCATAGTCAGCATACCTGACTCAGATGACGAGAGGATGGATGATACACATCGAGCTGTGGCCCTCAAGTCCACTCTGGATCCAGACACAGTCATCAAAGCATTCAGGTTGAAGGCATCGGGGTCCAAGTTAGTTCACCTTTGGCCGCATGACCTACCATTTAACCTGAGTATTGTTTAGGAAGAAAGAATACCAACTTCTTTACTTTACGATGGATGACCTGCTTTCAGAACAGGAGCAAGACGATCGCAAAATCGTTTTCAGTGTCGCTGAATGTTAATTCACTCTCACTGTATATTCTCTGGACTCTTCAGCCACGTGTGTGGATTAATGCCATTCGCCTCGCAGAGGGATGGTACGCATAGACTAGTTGACTATGGTGAATCTGAAATCTGTATATCATACAATCATCATATGGAAGTTACAATGCTCTGAGGCGCTCCAGATGTAATATCGGATTGAGAAGCCCCTGAGAGTGGAGGTAAAAACAACGCAGTGACTGCCGACCTTACAGCCCTGTCCCAGGCTTCGTGTACACGGTATCCCCCTGCCCTCATGATGCCTTCCGGGTCTTCTCGTACTGCTTCACTGTAGACGTCCTCGTAGTTGTCCCGCAGGGTGTACATATCCTCGTACGCATACCAATCGTCCTGAAGGGGGACGTGTGGCACGTCGGGAACGGTGGTGCTCTGCGCTGCACGTGAGCGTAGGAGTTGTGCACTGCTCTTGGCCAGAGTAGTGGCAGCAGTGCGAGCAGACAACCGCTTGTTCGCTTCTGCACGGGATTTTGCGATAACCTTGACAGCATCTTTAGTACTCGTCTCCAGTCGATCAATGATCTCTCGTCGGTCTTTTTCCTTCTCTTCGCGTTCTAATTCTTGCTCCTTGCGGGCTTCGAGTGCGCGCTGTTCTCTCTCTAACCGCTCCTGCTCTTCCTGTTCTTTTAAAGCTAGAGCGTACTGTTCCTCTCGTCGCACGTTGAGCTCGATTAATGCCGCATTCTCTTTGCGATACCCCTCTATCCTAGCTTCGGTTGCCGAGACATCAATGTCGTGAATGAGATTGAATGCTATATTTAAGTTAAATGAAATTCAGCAACAGTCGAATATATGTGGGCTTACTTATGTCCTCAACTTCTTCGAGATAGTCATTGTACGATTGAAGGTCGGGGAAATCTTCGCGGCGCTTGTTGAAGCTAGAAGGGGCACCATCGGGGTAATTGCAAGTTGTAAGACAAACGGACTTACTCCTTCGCTATACGCCTCCGTACTGCAACCTCCTTTTCGACCGTGAGGTCCTCGAACGTTTGTGGGGCAAATGCTAACTTCCGGAGGATCTTCTGACATATCGGACACGGGGCAGGTCCAAGAGTGAACAACCGATCGATACACGATTCACACCTGGGTGCGCGGTGGGAGTTGAGTTATGAGAACCAAATGTGCATGGTATAACTACATCTTGTGATAGCACGCGCTTACGAGCAATCGCAACTTTGGGTTGAGATATCGGTCGGATTTGCATACAGGACATTGATCGTCCATAGACTACCGTGGCTCCTATTCTCAGGAAACCGAAACGGGCAGAGGGAGTGGGATGCGTAGGACTCACGAAATATTCGGACGTTCTGCCAGAAGCGTCCTTGACGCCACCACCGAATATCGTCGTGGAGGTACTCTGGACCTGAGGAGTGCTGGGTCGGGTTGAATGAGGGTTCGTTGCAGTAATGCCACCCTTGCGCACGGTAGTGCCTTTGAGCCATCCTCCAGCATTGCTCGCACGAGACATGGCAGTGGAAAGTAGAGTGGAGGGGCAGCTTATTGCCGAGTGCTGAGGCATCCAAAGCTCGTGTCACGTGACCTTTGTGGACGGAGACTGACGGTTCGTCGACAGCGCCAAAAAGCTTTCAAAAAGAAAATAGAAAAAAATCTAGGGAATTCAAAAGTGACGTTAAGTAAGTTAATCCATGGGTCTACAAAGTTTCTTGATCATAGGGTGAGATTTTAGTGAGAAATAAATTATTCACTGCCAGTGCGTTTTTAAATTTTCGACTGTTGTGTACTGCCACCATGAGGACGCGCGAACGTGTGAACTTTCGCCCTACCAGGGTCACAGTACTCTCCCACTTTGTCCTCTCGGCGCCATACTTCGACAACGCCGAGTGTATTCGGCCCTTCTGGAAAACAAGCCTGGAAGGCATCATGGATGACCAGGCCCACCGATCGCACAGGAAGATGGAGCACACTATGGAGGAAGCTTCAGCAAACGATGGGGTAACCACTCAAGTACTTATCCTTCAAGCTTCAAGCTTCAAGGTCAGGCCCGGCGATCGATCAATCGGGACATCCGACTTTCACTGTCAACCATTTCAGTGGCCCCGTGACTTATTCCTCCGAGGGCTTCCTCAACTGTGACCTTGATTCCCTCAATCCCGACTTTGTCTCAATTCTCTAGCGTCAGCACTGCAGATGCCACAGAAGGGGTTGGATCAATCAATCCCTTCATCAAAGGTCTTTTCTCAGGAAAAGCCATTGCAACCCAGGACATCCTAAGAATGAGGGCACCATCGTCTCTGCGCAGCAGCCGGTTAAGTCAATGGGTGCCCCATCAGTGCGTCGTAAGGGTACAGTGAAGCGAATGCCAGTGCTCTGTAAGGACAGTGCGGTCAAAGAACAAGACCTGGAGGAGGAAGACCCACTTAACCCTTTAGGTCTAATGCCGTGTGCAACTGGCGAGTTCAGCTGAGCCACTTTGAACACCTTGTTCAAGACGCTATCAGAAACATAGTTCTGCTTTACCTTGAAGCTGCATGAATCCCAACGACTCGCAATTACGTAATCAGTCGCTTGAAGCTTTGAAGGGCCAAATTCGGAGCATCATCATATGCATCGCTTGACTGAGGTTTCGAAGGGGAATGTAAATGTGTTTGAGGCAGGGCTAACCCCAAGCAAGTTTTGCACCCGGTATAAGGAGCCAACAGCAAAGATGGCTTGGTGAAGGAGGTCTTGTATTTTTACTCTGGGTATATTTGATCGGGCAAGTCTACGAGAACTAACAAGGGCAGAAAGTGTCGATAGTTAACTGGTGTAAATCCTAGTCATTTAAACAAAGGAAAAAGCTGTCTGCGAATAACTATAGCTTGTATGGTGCTCGACCAGTCGTATCTATGGTTTCATTGTTGTTAGACGGATCCGTCAGTTGAGCTCGATTATTGCCCAACGTATGACTTGGCCATGCGTTACAGAACACCTCCAACTGGACCTGACGCCCTTGGTTATGCCAAGCGAGGAGTGTTCGAATCCGAGCCACTCACGTAGCGGAGGTTTCATCTCCTTTCACTTGCTCCCGTCGCCGTGCCTGACATTACTTTTCACCCGGGCGAACCCCAAGTCCGCTGAGTACGACAAAAATCTGGCGCCGAGCAATCGCCCTCGGCGGCTAAAGAGCGCCCCGTGATCCAAGT